>CM075334.1:13832070-13895842 GCA_037788925.1 Mytilus galloprovincialis | reverse complement strand
CAGGAATGCAGATATCTAATGTGAATTTTCATTTAAAAGAACCAATTTATCAGTCAGAGCTCAGACATAAACAAGTCGATTTTTTTTTTTTTACCTAAAGAAGTCAAAACATGTATTTATCATAAAATGTGTTTTAAATTTAATGTTGTCAATTTTGGACTTATCTAAGTCAGAAAATGACAGACTGTTTAGGTCTATTTATGTTGATGAAAAAACTTAATTTTACTTGGTGACCATTGGCCACCAAAGTACACCACCTATGACAGCAAAAACCTGTATAATAGTTCACAAGGACTTGAGCTATCTATATTTAATTATCTAATTGAACATCCTTACTAAACACAGATGTTTTACCTCATTAAGTGTGGTTCCAGGTGGTTGCATTGTAAGGTTAATTAACATTATCTCCGATTTTTAGACTCTCATTCATATTTTCTTTAGAAGACAAAGCATTGTCCTTCAATGTTGTCATTATTTGATTTAGATGCATGACCTTTTTATAAATATGCATGGGTCTTGAAGTTAACCAATTTTGATAACTTATCGACTTGTAGGAGTCGATATTTGCAACTTTTTTGATTCTGGTCAATTATTTCTTGCTTACAATATTTGACTTGTCAAAGTTGTATTTTTGTCTTGGATTAAAGGGAGACAATTCCTAAAACCTACAAATTTAGACCTCTACGAGTCAAAAGCAGATTCAGACTTATTTATGTCTGAGCTCTGACTGTTTATATAACTTATAAATATTAATATTTCTTTGAAATTCTCAAAGCATTGTCTGAAAGCTATCTTTTCCTAATTTCTTTTATAATTTTATCATTATGCAGTTAAGCTGCTTTATGCGAGCACCCTAGATTTGTGTTCTACCCAATAAATCCTGAAATACTTGCCATTGTTATTATCTAGCTTGTTACTATTTTATATATAACTAATTGAACACTTTTTTAATACTTTTTATTCTGGATTACAAAAAAAATTACCAGAAAAACCTTAAATGATCGTCGATTTTATCCAAAAGTTTTAAAGTTACACATAGGAAGTAGTGCTTATTAAGAATCCTTGTGTAGTTCAGTATGACTTGTGCTTTTAGCCAAGATGTCAAAGAACAATTGTATGAAATATTAATCGCCGAAAATCTCTCAAGACAAGCAGTTTAGATTTCCCAAATGACAAATGACAAAAACAACATTGTAAACACATAACAATGGCGGCCGTGAAGACAAAATTTTACAAAATCGGATCCGATTCCGAAGCGGATAAGGGTAATTCCGGGTTTGACGATCATTTACAAAATAAATCCAAGCAGGTGAAAAAATACATCTATGCATGGTAAATGATATAAAACACTAGTATTGTAATTTAAACCAAAAGATATATGTAAAAGAAAGAAAAAGCAGAAAAATATTTTATTCAGAAACTAAAAATTACTTTTTGATAAATTTTAATTTAAAAATCCAATACAACGTGACAGCTGGGAACAGTATATCTAACAATATACATGTTCATGGTCACAGTCTAAATTTTCTTTATAAATGATAAATGATGATAATGCATGTGAGATGCTTTTAAAGTGTAAACATATTACTGCAATTCGAGGGGTTATTTGTTTTTTTCTCAATTTTGAAGGGTTAATTAAAGTAGCTGAAAGTTTCATTCTTTATTTTCACAAATAATGCAACTATATTATATATACCTTAATGTAAGTAAATCATATGATATATAGGTGGCATTCTTTGGGCCACTCTACCCCCTCCTGTTTGATAACTTGGAAACGGTCGAGCTCCCCACCCCTAAACCATATGAGGGGCAGATCCAGGATTTTAGGTTAGGAGGGGCGCAAACTTAAATTTTCGCCGAGCAGAGCGAGGCTAAAAAAAAATTGAGGTAAAATTATCGGAATATTCTTTAAGCTGAGAACAACCCATGCTTTGCAAATTTAAGGGGGGGTGCAAGCCCGCAACCCTCCCCCCGTCTGAATCCGCCCCTGCATATATTCAAGTATAGGACAATATAATAAATAAAAAATGAAATATGGGGGAGTCCCTGGAGTTACCCCACCCCCTCCTGTTTGAGAACTTGGAAACAGTCGAGATCCACACCCCTTAACCATATATATTCATGTTTGTGACAATATGAAAAATCAAATGAAATATAGGAAGAGTCGCTAGGGGTCACCCCACCCCTCCTGTTTTAGAATTTACAAATGGTCGAGATCCCCATCCCTAAACCATATATATTAATGTATGGGACAATATAACAAATCAGATGAAAGAGAGGGGAGTCCCTGAGGTCACTGTTCACCCTCCTGTTTGAGAACTTGGAAATGGTCAAGATCCTTACCCCTAAACCATATATACTCATGTATGGGACAATATGACAAATCAAATGAAATATAAGGGAAGTCCCTGTGGTCATCCCAACCCTCCTGTTTGAGAACTTGGAAACGGTCAAGATCCCCACACCAAAACAATATATATTCATGTATGGATCAATATAACTAATTAAATGAAATATAGGGGGAGTCCCTTGGGTCACCCTACCCTTCCTGTTTGAGAACTTGGAAACCAATGAGATCCCCACCCCTAAACCATATATATTCATGTATGGGACAATATAACAAATAAAATGAAATGTAGGGGAAGTCCCTAGGGTCACCCTACCCCCAGTGGCGGATCCAGAAATTTTCATAAGTGGGGCCCACTGACTGACCTAAGAGGGGCCCGCTCCAGTCACGCGTCAGTGATTCCCTATATAAGCAACCAAATTTTTTCCCTAAAAGGGGGGGCCGGGCCCCCTGCCCCCTAAATCCTCTGCCTACCCCTACCTGTTTGAGAGCTTGAAAACCGTTGAGATCCGCACCCCTAAATTATATATATTCATATGTATGGGACAAAATAACAAATCATTTACATTTACTATGGGCAAGTCAGTCAGACCTCATCTTTGATCCCTGTTGTAGTGAACATTTGTCTGATTCGTGTCTCATAACTTTTGTACTATAGAACACAAACTCAGTTTTCTTTCCAGGGAAACCAGTCCATTCATACTATTACATGTTCATACTAAGTCAAATTGAACTTCTAGCAGTCAAATAAAACCAAGGTTAACTACCAAGTAGAGCAACTGCAATCATTGGGAACTTGTACCACTGCAGACACACCATAAAAAATATACATTGATATATGCATTGCTTTTGAAACCTTGATAACATATAAATTATTTGCCTTGATAAATAAATCATTAGATAAACATGAATGTACTATATATGAATGTTTAATGTTGAGGCAACATTGCCACAGTTTTCATAATTACGGTTGCCTTGGTTTTTGGTTAACTGCCTTCAGCGCTTACAGCGCTTTGATTTTGTTTAGTTTCTAATCTCAAAATATTGTTTTTTCCTGTTTAATCCATACAAATGTGTCAATCTGTCACAACATGTAGCTTGAGAAAATGTGCGGTGACCTATTATTTTTATTATGTTTTTGACCATATATCAATAGATACTACGTTTTGTCAAAGTATGATCAAATTCTATCATTTTTATTTTAGACTCCCATTCCACCTTAAAAGTAGTGTAAGGGAGGTTATACAATGTTTGGTATGTTCGGATTTACCTCCCTTACACTACTTGTAAAAAATGCCAGGTTTTGGACTTATTGCAAAAAAAGGGGGGTGGTAGTAGTTTTCAATTTTTTACCCAAGTTTCTCAAATTCCAAATTTTTGAAAAGTTTGAAGAAGAAATCGTTAATTGCACAATATTGCATAATAGATTTGTTAGATCTTGACATTTATTTTGAGAAACTCATATTACAATGTATGTCAAGAATTTTATCACAATCCAAAAATTCAGAGCTGTATCAAGCTTGAATGTTGTGTCCATACATTGTGCTTAAATTAAAATATTGTTTGTTTGCAGTTTACCGACCTACTCTTGAAAATCCTCCCGACCGTGAAAATTTTATTGCTTTAAATTTGAAGAAATTTTTTTTAATACTTCTATTGACGCGATCCGGAACTTTGGGTCCTTTCTGGAAATGATTTAAAGTCTGGGTCAATTACGCATTTCAAGTTCGGTTTTTCTTAGCTTCCCGTCAAGCGTTCATGTGACCATTTAATGATAAAGCACATGGATATTGTTTACAGGTATCTATGAAGTAACAGAGGAGTACTTTACGCTGTCGTCTCGTGTCAATTTTAAGACAAATAACAAACAAAAAAGTTTATTAGTAAACTGTTTATATAGATTCAGGCACATGTAATGATGTGTGATGCAGCGGATATTCATAACTGACACGATAACCATTCTGTCTCAAACAAATCGGGTACAGAATATGTGGAGCCTGACTTTATGGAACCAATTTCAGTGGTTAAATAATTCGACAGCAGCTTGAAGTATGGCATATTTTCTACAAATCGTTGTGAAGACGACAAAGATGAAACCACTCATCCGTGACTTAAATCTTCATGGATAGCTGTAAACACGCCTGTACGAAGAAAGGGCTAATTTGAAATGTTAATGGATATAGATCATGCCAAATCAATAAGAAGTAACCCTAACTACACAAAGATGTAGAAAAAATGAATGGTTAGCTTGAAAAATAAATATACTCTCTATATTAAATCTATCTTCTATTGCAATGAGTATGCTCCTTTATGATAAGGGGGGGGGGGGGGGGCTGCCCCACTCATTTCAATTATTCTCTTTCTTACAATATTAAATATACCCAAACTGTGTGGCCTGTGTGAATTCAATTAAAACATGTCCTTAGGAGCTATGCTGCCAGCTTTTTTTATGCATTACAGCTTTTACATTAATGCTAGCAAGACAAATCTTTGTTTGGCTTGCTTGCTTTGTTTGTATCAATTTTTGCTGAAGCATGGTAATTAAGAAAGGCGGGGCTTCAGCTTGTATACATCATACTTAAATTTTATTGGACGTTATGTTGGGGGTTAAGGACACTAAATTTTATTAAAACATCACAAGATACATATAATGATATTCTCACATGTTTCCTTACCTGTAAATATACAATACAGACAGGATTCTACCTCGTCTAAATTATCTTCCTATTACACCAGTTCATTTTCACAATTGTTTTTCAGAGATCCAACTTAAAGACTGTCGTCAAGCACTTTTAGTAAAATAGCTATTCGAACACACCTACTCTGATTTTGTGATCCATTGGATAGGTATTTCACTTGACCCTATATTTCATCTTTTAGTACTGTGATTTTTTTTTATGTGATAAAGTCAACCTGAAGCTTTGTTATATAAAATGATAGCGAGATGATGCATCAAATACTCTTGTTTTGTACATTTTCAAGACAAAATATTCATCTCAAACACACCCTAACATAAAAAAGGTGCACTCGATTTTCTCTTTTCGATACAATTGTTTCCCATTTTGGAATATTTTCTTGAGTTGCATAATCGAAGGACAGACATGGAAATAACTGACTGAACTAATAGATTGATATGTTATAAAAACAATATTAGGTCAATTAATGTTGAAGGCTAGTTTCTCAGCCTCATACAAGAAAAAAGTTTATATTTTTCTTTCATTGACAAATTATTGTATTTTTACAGGTGAGAAAACATGTGAGAATATTTGTCATGTGATGTTTTAAAATTAAGTGTCCTTAACCTCAGACATAACGTCCAATACAATCTAAGTATGATGTATACAAGCTGAAGCCCCGCCTATCTTAATTACCATGCTTGAGCAAACACTGATACAAACAAAGCAAGCAAGCCAAACAAAGATTTGTCTTGCTAGCATTAATGTAAAAGCTGTAAAAACATTTCAGTACAGACCATTTACTTTTAATGGGGTGCTATGGATTTCACCCCAAACTTTAGATTTCTTTGGTTTTCATTAAAGACTGGCAAAAATATAAAAAATCACATATAATTAAATATTGTTAGAAATATGAAAACAGTCGAATGTCTTAATACTTTTTTTCAAGTTGCCTTTTTTCAATTGAGGAAGATTCAATGGTTATTTTTTTTATTAAAAATACACTCTTTAATACATTGACTTTGTCTTATAAATCTTTAATATCTACATTTTTCTGATGAAAATACTCTACTCATGAAAACATTCTAGTCAAGAAGCATACATGTCTGAATATATTTCTTTAAAACAGTTCTAGTCATAATGACATTCCTTGTTTATAAGTGTTCCAGTATTTAATAATTATACCATATTTTATGTCATAAATTGGATAATGACACTATGTTAAAGTTTCAGTTTTGGTTAAAAAGTTTTTTATCTGAAAATGCCTGTTCATTTGATGTTGGTTTTCAGCATGTCCAGTGTTTGTTGTTTTAAAATGTTTTTTTTTCTTCACAAGAAACTTGGTTTAGTATAACTGCTTGTTTAAACTGTATTTTGGCTGATAAAATAAAATATTTTTCCTACCTACCGACCCTTCAGTCTGAAGGTACAGTCGGAAAACTGCAAACAAACATATTTTTAAGGTTGACCTTGTACTTGCCCCAACTGTTCAGGGTTCGACCTCTGGGGTCGTATAAAGCTGTGCCCTGCAGAGCACCTGGTTGTTATTACAAGTTTTCTGTTCAGCATTGTTAAAAAAGAAAACGAGGAGAAGTAAAATTATGCTTCAAACAACATGAACAAATGCTTAGTTGAAATTAAATCTTTTAGATGACATGTGATGCCTTTTAACTACTCCATTTACTAAAAATAATACAATCAATCCCTTTAAAGGCTTTATCAATTAGTCCATTGTTGCCTAAAGCAAAATATACAATGTACAAGTATAAAATGCACTCAGCTGATTATTGATTTTCAAAGTACATCAAAATAGTCACCAAACCAAAACAACTCACAAAACAAGATACCACAATTTTTATTTTTTCGCAACATGCGAAAAATGGTGACCGCCAGCAAAATCCTTAACATCCTGATCATGATGGCTGATCAAAGAAAAAAAAATTGCAGAACATTATAAATGAAATCCTAGACTTATTTTTTGTTGTTTAACAATGAATCTATTTCTTGATTATTGATGTTGTTTTAACATATATTGTTTTATCTTATTTAATATTTTTATGCTCTATTTGTAGCTGAGGGGGCATTAAGTTTGTCTGTATGTTCTTCCCCTCTCTGTCCATACATCCCAAAATTGGTTTCCCTTCTTTAACTTAAGTTGGCATTAACCAAATGTTATGAAACTTATACACAACGCTTATTTCTGCAAATACAGATCAATATAAAAAAGAAGATGTGGTATGATTGCCAATGAGACAACTGTCCACAAGAGACCAAAATGACACAGACTTTAACAACTATAGTTCACGGCATGGCCTTCAACAATGAGCAAAGCCCATACCACATAGTCAGCTATAAAAGGCCCCGATATGACAGTGTAAAACAATTCAAAGGAGAAAACAAACGGTCTTATTAATATAAAAGAATGAAGTTGATTTTGGTTGTGTCACTTTTACCGTTCTAGAAAAATTCACCTTTTAAATACAAATGGAATAATTGTATATACATGTATATGAAAGTTGAGCAATACAGCATCTTGATAACTTTATAATTGTGTGCAGACATGTACAGGAGACAAAAGATGTTATGTGCAATGTATTCATGGTATATTTTTTTTCAGGAATACATCATTCGAAATGTCTTAAAGAAATGACAACTAGTACAGAAAAACTGAAAGAGGCAGAAATTCAAGCTGTTTTAGCCGTTCATCTTTTCACTCCTCTGTTATCTGAGGGTGTAGTGATTGCTGATAGTTTGTCTTACAATAGTGAATCAAAAACAACTTCAAAGAAAAATCAAAATCCAGATCCTGAATGTCCATTTTGTAAGCAACGTGTAAATATAGGGAACACAAATTTTGGTAAGTCAAGAAGCTGTTTTTATACAACCGCGTCAGGATTGTCCATTTGGGGGGGGGGGGGGGGGGGGGGGGGGCTTAATTGTCTTTGGGATACTGTATAATAGCTAAAGAAGTTGTTAAATGTAGAGTTGTTCTGCAAATTAAGATTAACAAATACATGTGAGTTTAAGTCCATTTCATCTTCTTATTCAAAGTGGTGTTATCTGTTTTTTCTTGTTGATTATAGGATGCAAAAGATTGTGGCATGGAAGAGCAGATATAGTTGTTAAAAATAGAGAATGCAAAAATGTAGTAAAGGTGGCATCTGATGATATAGACATGATAGAAGAAGGACAAGGAGAACCTGTAGTGAAAAAGCCAAAGCTTGACGAGGATGGTGAAGATATTTATGATTGGTATAGTTTTGCAGAAGTGAAACCATCATATATTCAGGATAAAGCAGTTCATCAACTTCTTCATGAGAAAGAGTACATGCAAGCCATAACTCAGACAATTGTTAATGCATTTCTTGCTGTTAAACAGAACAAACAATTAGAGAATCATCTAATACCTTCATTTTTTGTTACTGCTCATTGTTTATTCATCAATTTTTACAATGTTAGTAAGGATATTTTACTTGCACAGAGCAAGCCCTTGCTTTTTTTTCAGAAAGGTAAAATCAATTATGATACTGTTATTTCTCTATGGATGGCTTTAAACTTTGAAAAGTTTGCAGTTGATTCCATCGATAAGGATTATAAGAAATCTGGTTTCAGAAAATGTCTGGTTGAATTAGGTGTCCTTGATAAGTATGAAAATGAAGTAGAATCTGAGTTTATATCAGTACAGAAACCAAAGACAACTTCTGGAGAAACAGATTACTATATTAACATAGAAAAAACTTTTGAAATATTAGAAGAGTTTAAAAAGAAAGCTAATTTGAAAAGATAAGGTAGTGGAACAGACGATCTACATAATCTCAATTCTGGCCCACCAACTTGCAAGTTAAATGTTTTTCACTGGAAACATATTTTGAAACGAAAGCTCCTTCATGACACCATTCACCAGTTGAAATGGCTGGCTTTTAATTTTGCAAGGCATGCGAATCAGGCAGTTTCTTATAAAATCTTTGATATAAAGCCTAATATTTCAGAATGAAAAAGATGTAGAAGCTTCATACCGTGTACACATATATATAATGTAACATGCCTAATGTTGAGAAGTATCTGTCTATCAAATGTTCATTGTCTTAGTCAGTCAGGGGACTTACTTAAATGAGTGATTTTGATTTTCTAAATCACTCATTCAAGTAACATTATGTCCATAAAGGTTGGAAGTAAGAGTTGTCTTTCTTTAATAATCACCTATTTAAGTAGTACAAATTATCCACTGGCATGACTGGACTCAGTGATTTAATTTTGTTGTAGCTTTAATTTAAATATAGAATACTAATGATCCAGGGATTAATTATGTTACTAAATTTATCAGAATCAACATCTGTGTTGATAGAATGACCGAGTCATGTCAGGTGATGACCTTTTACTGAATCTTAAGGATAATGACATAAAAATTACTTGTTTAAGCATGTTAAGTATCATACCTCAATTTCCTTAAAAAAAATCACTTCTTTAAGTATCATTATTTTAATAACCCCCACTTATTTCAACACCCGAACAGTGAAATTTTTATTGCGAACAGTAGAATTTTATTACATAATAATTCTTATATCATTTGCATATCTATAAATACTTGAATTGGATTGGTCAATTAGAATTTTTCTCTAAGTTTACACTCTGTTTTCTCTAGTCCGAGATTACTCGGACATCCGAAAGGCTATTTTGCCTCCATATTTGTTCTATGTGGTGATTTGAATGACTGCTGTCTGCAGGAAATGTTTAGTGTAAGACTAAGTGAAACAATCTGAATATACGTAACTGTTACGTTTACAAAATATTATTACCGGGTGGGTAGGGACTGACAGTTTTTGTAAATAAAATAAATAAATTGAAAAATAAGATTTCTGAAGTTTGGTCCCAGGATAAAAAAAAAATATTATGATAAACGTTATAAAATTTCATTCACAAACTTGAACAAATGCAAAACATTTAATAGATTTAATAGGTCAAAATGATCTAAAGATGACTCTTAACTAAAAATAATGCCCTTTTATGAAGGTTTTTCCCATTTTGTGGCATTTTTGCCTATTATCTGCTGTTAAAGATAGATACATTTTGTAGTAACTTAACATAACTTGAATTAATAAGCAATGTTACTGTCCATCAGATTGTCTATTACTGAAGTTTATGTCAACCGGCAAGACAAATCCATATGTGTAAAGTTTTTTACATTTTGTGTTTTAGACAAAAAGTAAGGAAAATATTATAATAAATTATATTAAGGTGGTACCTAACACTACAGGGAGATAACTCTGTAAAATCAGCTAAATGTTTTAATAACGTTGTGTTGTAAAGGGAATATTAAGCTTCTCAATTATCAAAATTGGTGTTTGTCAAACTGTTCTATAACCAGTGTATTTTTTTCTGATAAAATGGTTGGTTCACAACTTTTGAAATTTATATATTTTGGTTAAAGGGTCAAAGTAAATACTTTGTCAAAATTTTATGAAAATTAAACGAGCCAAATTAATTTAAGTGAAAGTGTTGGGTACCACCTTAACAATACATTTTTATGATGTTATTACATTTGTTGAAATCCTGTATATATAAAATTCAAAATGTATTTGAATTATTGTTACAAATATTGCAGTTCTAATAACGGGTTAATTTTAATTTATTTATTTTGTAAATACAATTTCAAGTTATTCAACATAATTATGTAGTTCAATCACTACTTTTACATCTGTTATATCTATCATCTGTCTGTTTTTATATTGTCAATGAAATATGTATTGTTACTTAATATTTTATATTTATTTCTGCATTCTTACTTTGTTGTATGCTTTGTGATCTTACATAATTTATTATATTTTGGACACGAAGTTATTGTAAAAATTTTTGTATTATATTAAGTATTGTGCAATAGTAAGAAATTTTCAATTGCACAGTATTGCGCAATAGCAAGAAATCTTCAATTGCACAGTATTGTGCAATAGCAAAAATTTTCAATTGCACAGTATTGCGCAATAGCAAGAAATATCTAATCGCACAATATTGTGCAATAGCAAGAAATTTTCAATTGGAGTTATCTTTCTTTGTCCAGAAAAGTAGTTGAATCAACTTAAATCATTGTTTTATACAATATACAATGTATATTCGCTTTTACTACCAATTGATAACAAAAACATTTTTTTTTGGTTGTACATTCTAAAGGGTCCAAAATTAAACTAAGTTTGATTTTAACAAATTTGATTGAATTCTTGGGCTTTTTTGATATGCTGAATCTAAACATGTACTTAGATTTTTGATTATGGGCCCAGTTTTTAAGTTGGTTCAAATCAGGATCACATCGTCGTAGGCATCGTCCAAAGACATGGTTTCCGGATAATGACTTTAGTATATAGAAATCAATAAAATTTTAACACAATGTTTATAACTACAAAAGGAAGGTTAAGATTGATTTTGTGAGTAATGGTCCCCAAAGTTTAGGAATTAGGGCCAAAAAAGGGGCCCAAGTAATCATTTTTGTAGTTTCCAGATAATAACTTGTTTTAGTGTATAAATCTCTCTGAAATTATACTACAAGTTTCCATACTACAAAGGGATGTTTATGGGGGTTGTGGCTCAAATGATTTAGCAATAAAGGGCAAAAAAACGAGGGAAAGCAAGGGTTTTTCTGGTTTAAAGAACAATTAAGAGAATTTAAAAGCAGTGTAAGGGAGGTAATCTAATTCCATTTTAATATTACTGTTATATATATGTTGATTACCTCCCTTACACTGCTTAAAAATTATGTATTAAGAAATGATGGTTGTCTTTAAGATGATTAACTGTAAATTTATTTTACGAAGTTACTATTAATTAATACTAATTTTAACCATGACTATATGTCATTTTATATTTTAATATTTTATGATGTATTCTAATGAGTAGTTATTGTAACTCCATTAGAAATTTGAATTGAAACTATTTTTGGAATAAAGGAAAGGGGAGGGTAAATAAGAATTTGTGGAGGGGGGTACAATTCTTCTGCTCTGAAACAACTGAAAAAAATATAACCAAACTTGGCCATAATCATGGTTGATCCTATCTCCATCCAACATCAGGGTTGGCAAAGTATTACCCGCCCGGGAAAACCCAGGCTGGAATTCCCGGGTTTTCCCGGGCTGGGCAATACTCCCAGAAATGGGCAATACTGGGTAATACTGGGCAATAAGACTTTTTAAGCTTATTTTAACACAAAATAGTAAAGTCTTGTTGTAATTTCATAGTATTATAGCTAAATATATACATTTTATACAGATAACCATTGAGTCATGTTTCTAGAAGATTGAAAATTCAATTTCATTCTTTTCTCCACGACTTCTATGTAGGCAGTATACAAAATTTGAAAATTTTAGGATTATTAATACCTTGTTAATTTCCATGTATTGTTTCAACTATCCAAACTTTAAAAAAATGCATTTTATAGCAGTGTTTATGTGAATTATAAATTTATATGTCTATGCAATCATATTGCTAAATAAACACCCTACAGGGTCAAGTCATTAACCCTTATAGAATTGAACAGGCTGAATATTGTTATGTAAACATATCAATGTCCTAATCTGAATAATTACTTATTAATTAGTGATGTACATATAAATTATGCAAAAGTAATTTTTCTTACATTTACTTGTTAATTCTTAATGTAAGATATATACATTTGAAAAATGAATTCTTTGAATTTATGTTAGTTTGACCAATCTAGAAAAGAGGCTGATTTAATAGACTTTCATAAGAGAATTATTGATATAAAAGGCCTTTTCCATTAATAATTGTGTAATGTGTGCCTACATGTTTACTTGTCTCATAGTTGCAAGAATAGTACTTTTTCAAATGTATATACACTTGTATTATCGCTCTCAAACAAGTAAACTAATTTATAAATCAAAATGTGTTTATAAATATCTTAAATGTATTGCAATTGAGTTTGATCACTGAATCCTCTTTAAAATTCAGGCCAGTATTTTATATTACCCAGTATTGCCCAGTATTACCCATTAAAACCCAGTAAAACCCGGGTTTTCCCAGTATTTCCCACTGGGCTGAGCAATACTCATAAAACCCGGGTTTTTGCCAACCCTGTCCAACATGGCTTAAAATAGAGCATAGGGGGTACAATTCAAGTTTTTCTTGTTATTTTTTTAACCGTTATAAATAGAGAAAATCTGAAAGGAGCACAAATGTTTAGATTAATGAGATCTACCAATTGTCCATATACATCAAAACTGTTAGACAAATTCTTATAGGATTTTTTGCCTATATAATTTCTAAATCTTTTTTGGCCTCGGTCCTGAAAACTTTTATACTAAGAGAGAAACATTTGTTCTCTAAGTCCTTATATTATTTAAATTATAATACGTTAATTAACACTTTAAACCACAAAAATGATCAATAAGGCAAGATCCATTCAAATTTTGCGGATATAGTTAGTAGACTGTCACTCTTGGAGTGATTGCCCTAAAAGGAGGATTTTGTTTACCCTCTTTTTGGTTTTGAGCAAAAACTAAAGAAGATAGAGAGAAACTAATCAGACTAAAAGATCAGTAATACAAGATCAACAAAATAGAGATTTTTGTAATGAAGTCATTTTTGTCTACAATATTGGAGAGTGTCCTATGTTTGATATTCCATACCAAGGTGAGCGACACAGGCTCTTTAGAGCCTCTATTTTGTACGACCTTTTGGAAATTTAATACACACATGAAATAAAGAGAAAACATGAGACTTAATGACAGAGGTATCATGTGATTTAATTTGGCTTTAAGATACAGTTGATTTAATAAGCCAGTGAGGTGTTACATGATATTACAGAAAAGCTAGAAATATTATTATTCTTTTAGAATGTTTAATGAACGCACAAAAAAAATATTTATTAGTCATTTTATATTTGTACATAGATTAAATATATCTAAAATATTGTTTTTGTTGTCAATTTATAATTGTCCTGTTCTACATCTGAGCTTAGGAGGGGTATTTGCATTTGACTGTAATTTTTCTCCAATTGAATACAGAATGATTGGTAGTCTCACTGTTAACTGTCAACTTTGATATACTTGCAACACATTCGTCCAACACATCTTCGCTTGTTAGCTCAGACGCCATCACTGTATATTTATGCGAAGCTCACGAGGCCAAAGGCTGGGGCGGATCCAGCCATTTAAAAAAGGGGGGGTTCCTAACCCAGGACAAAGGGGGGTTCCAATTACATGTTCCCATTCAAATGCATTGATCGTCCAAAAAAAGGGGGGTTCCAACCCCCGGAACCCCCCTCTGGATCCGCGCCTGAAAGGGGTCAATTATAGACAACCTCAAGACATTTGCCCAAGACCACAATTAATGACCCCGCTTTTTGTTGTCCACGAATATAGTTCCTTTTAATTAGAGTGTATTTTTCCTTAATTTTTTTTCTTTCCCATCCTCACTCATTTCTTAGATTTTTTTGTGGTGGAAATGGAAGAAGAGAGGTGAAATAAATTTTTGGATGTTGTATTTAAACTGATTTTGATATGGAATGAGTGATTAGGCATAGGGAAAAAAGGTAATATTTACAGTTTTCGGAACATCTCTTGACTTGTCAATATAGGGGTATGGATGTGTATTGGCTAAATTTGTAAGATGTGTGAATGCAATCTTTCTGAATTTTGGATATATTTTTGGACTAGTACTATACATTACACACACAAAAAATTTGATAAAAAGATTCGGTGCAATTTTTATTAATGAGACAAAAAGTTATAAAGAACTAATAGAGGAATTAATTGTGGTCTGTGGCCCATTGAATTGTCAAATGCAGTTGGAGAACCGGAAGTTAATTTTAAGTCGTGTATTTACAGAAACGAGAAAACCGCTATAATTCCGGGTTACACTAATGACAGTAGAACTTAAACAGAAGACCTATGATAATGTCATGCAGGGGCGGATTTAGGCGGGGGCGTGGCCGGCATGCGCCCCCCCTAAAATTTGCAAAGTATGGGTTGTCTACAACTTGTTTCAGTATCAGAAGAGACCATTCCTTCTTAACATTCAAAGTATATAAAACAGTCAGTTTCACCAGGGACTTTCTATACTATTAAAGTAACTTAGTAACAGAATCAACGTGTTTACTAATCAACTGACCTACGATTTATTGATTTATTCAAGCTCTATAAATATTATATACTTCAAAGGAAGGTGTCTGACTGAAAAATAAAAAAATGTTTTAGCAATTAAAGTACTAAAAATTGTTACATTGTATTTGCCGTTTTTATAATCAACTTCATTGATAATCGAAGTGCCGAATTATGTATACCGTATAACATGCATGGCCGGGATCCCCACAAAATAAAAATAACTTCGTAAATGCATCTCATTCTGATTTTAGTGGTTTCTGGCGAACACAGTATATATAAAGTCTGGCACGACCTCCGAACATCCAAAAAGTAAAAACATATTATAAAAGGACAATTAAAAATCACGGCGAAAAGTAGAAATTTTCGTTTGCAAAATCTAATTCTAGTATCTAGTATTGGTCATGTGAGCTGATGTAATCTGTCTTGTCTCACTTTGCTTCCGTCGCTCCGCCCGTCTGTCTGTCAACTCTTTACATTTCCATCGTCCTAATAAGTTTGTCGAGGATGGTGTTATGGAGGAGTGTTAAAGTAATTCTTAAGTGAACCGGTTTCATTTCACATAATTGAAACCATGTTGAATGGCTAAGACACATTGACGATCTGCAAACAAGGGCTTCTTATTTTTGTGATGTTTCTGTTTTTCTGTTTATCACAACTACCAGCACTAATGTCTTTCAAGGATTGGTTGACAGATATTTATGACCTGATATTGATATATAGATTATTTAAGAAGTGCTGGTGTAGATTGGTTTGCATAGGAACACAGAATCAAAATAAAATGTTCGCATGATCTTCAGCTTCTGTTTTGGGCTGCAGCTTTATAAACTCTATCATAGATATGCAGAATGAATCTCTTGCATGTAGTGCGTAAGTTATTGGTGTTAGGAGATTGTTGAAGATTTTTCAAGTTTGTAGGAGACCTTGCCATCATAACTGAGAGGTTTTACGTGGAACAGGAACATATTGTTTTACATCTGTCCGTCCATGATACTAGTGATTGTAGATTGTTGTCAGGTTGGATTTAGGTGGTTTCTACTTGAAACTTTAATTTCTTGCTAACTGTACCTCACAATAGTTCGAAATACCTACATTGCACCCCTTTAGAAGAATATTTCAAAAAACTCCGCTCGGCGAATATAAACATTGTGTCCCCCCTAATCTGAAATCCTGGATCCGCCCCTGTCATGTGTTAACAACTTCTGCATTGTATATGAACATCAGTATTATATATCATTATATACTCCAATTAAAAACTTTATAATGAGTATTACATCTGAAACAAAATGGGCAACTCACTTCAGTAACCGTGATGTAATATGTACACTTATAGTAGTCTAAGACTGTCAGAACTTAGCAAATCTGAACATTATACCGAACAACCCAGAAATACTTGGAAAGATTGAGAATATGTCCTATACTGCTATGAAATTCACAAAAAGAGACTATCCGCCGAGATATAACACTTCCATGGGTCTCACAGCTTCGTCTTTAAAGTTTCTAGCGATCCTTCACCTAATTTTGAATCCGGGTATCAGGTCCGTTCGCGCCCAATACACTTTCGCACCCTACACGTTCGCACCTCGCACGTTCGCACCCAAGGTCCGTTCGCACTCTACACGTTCGCGCCCAATTTTAATTCAAATTCCAGTTGAATAATTGGAAATCATGATTGTTGTTTTAAATTGCTTTGGTGTAAATAAAATCATTATATCGCAGGTTTATAAAAAAATCTAATTTTGTTCTATTTCGCATGTGAAATGCTAACCCACTGACTAAATTTCCTGACAAAAAACGATATATTTGACTTGCTCAAATGTTTGTGCATTAAGTTCAAACATTTTAACAAATACAAATATAAAAGTCAATACTTTAGGAACAAAGTGTTTGAACTTAATGCACAAACATTTGAGCAAGTCAAATATATCGTTTTTTGTCAGGAAATTTAGTCAGTGGGTTAGCATTTCACATGCGAAATAGAACAAAATTAGATTTTTTTGTAAACCTGCGATATAATGATTTTATCTGTCTTATCTTCACTGTGATATGATTGCAAGTATTGCTCTCAATCTATTGCAGATCATATCAACTTCCGACCAAATTGCAATTTTATTTTAAGGGAGTTGGCTTCTCAGTTTCAAAATATATTAACTTTTCAAAACACAAGCATATATTGATAGGGAATTAATAAAGGAATCAAAAGAGCAAAAAAAAAAATATAGGTCTTTGTGCTTGTTTTCCAGATATTAGCCATTGAAATTTTGGCGGCAAAATGTTCTCTCTTGGCTTTTCATAGCTTTACCATTGACAAGTCCTCAAAAACTATTAAAAAATAATGAAAATTTTATAAGACTTTAACAGACAGTTTATCTTTAAACATGTTAAAGAATTTTTTTAAAAGTGGGGGTCACCAGGCAAAATTTGTTATAAGGCATTCAAATGAATAAAACCAGAGAATTTCAAAAATCTGACAAATTCCAAAACATAACAAGCGAGCTTCCTTAATAAATCAAACTGTTTAAATGGTACGAAATTTTAACAAACTGCAGAAGGAAAAAAGTAAAATCACAAAAATACTGAACTCAGAGGAAAATTCAATACCAGAAAATTCCTGATCAAAAGGCAAAATCAAAAGATAACCCACATCAAACAAATGGATAAGAACTGTCATATTCCTGACTTGGTACAGGCATTTTCTAAAGTAGAAGTCATCAAAGTGCAAGGTGATAAATAATTAAGCAAACTTAAGGTTCCACTTAAGTCAAAATATAGGGGAGACGACTTTATTTGATTAAAATTGGTATGGCAGGGCCGTAGCGTAATGGAGGCAAATGAGGCAAATGCCTCACTTTTGAAACGACGACCAAACTTTTAAAGTGTCATTTTTTTTTTTAATTATAGATTTTACATTATCAATATGCAAGTTTCGCGTTTCAAATTATCTACCAGCACACTACTACATCCAATATGTTCAATCTGCAGCAGCGATTGCAGCTTTTCCATAGCGAATCGATGACGGTAAAAAAATAAGTGTTCCGAATACAAATCAAAATTAAAAAAATTGAAACAAATCTTAATGTCGTTACAAAACTGAAAAAAAGAAGGCGAGACATTTCAGTGTGTGCACTCTTGTTTTGTATTACCATAAAAAAATGTGTTGCAGGTGAAGAATGATATTAAAGGTAGGAAACGAAGCAAAAGATCAAGATCAAATGAATATTCATCGGATGGTAACTATCCAAGTGATTCTAGTTCTAGTTCTAGTGTTGCAAGTTCATCTTGCTCATTTTCATCACTTACAGAGAGTTACCAAGAAGCTGAACTGCCTCTTATAGAAAGAATTACTAATACAAGAGTTCTTGGACAGCATGGTGGTGAGCTGCTTTTAGATCTGAATAGATACCAGGGATCAAGAATCGAATCTGAATTGACTATGCCAGGCATGATCATTGACCAGACAAAGGTAAACTCTTCTATAGCAGTAAACAAATTTATATTGAGAAGATAATGCGGATGCAGTGATATTGTTGTCATTTCTCAAAACTACAAAAAATGCATAATTTTTATTGAAATTAGGGGGTTTGTTTATTTTTAGCTCACCTGGCCCAAAGGGCCAATTACTTGGCTTCCGTCTTTGTCATTCGTCTTTGTCCTCATTAACGTTTTACATTTTGAACTTTTTATAGACAACCGCTGAAGGAAATGGAACCAAACATGGCATGAATGTTCCTTATGAGGTGCTGACCAAGTGTTGTTACTTTGTAGCCTTTTTGTTTGATTTGAATAGTATACAAATCAGCCAATGAAATCACTCTTCCATTGACACGCAGCCAGATTTTCTTGCCAACTATTTTATGTTTAATATGATCTTTCTAATTTTAATGCCAAATTAAAGTTTTGACCCAAGTTTCACAGTCCACTGAACATAGAAAATGATCGTGTGAGTTGGGCATCCATGTACTATGGACACAATTTATTTTATGTATTTTTATATTCCATTTAATCTATAATTTCAGGTAATTTTCACACTGCTTATAATGTCAAGAAATCATCTGGAGAAACTAAAAAGTAATCAACTCCTCCTAAATGATGACAGAGCAGTAATTTACTATTCCAAGCCATTAGATATTTTGTCAGAAGAGTCCAGATCTATTTTGATAGAAAACTTTATGAGACTTAACAACATATAATGTCACTTATTTGATATTTTCAATATGCTAAGTATGAACCTGAAATTTAAGAAGCAAAATGCAAATTCTAACTGTAAGAAAATGCAAAACATTACCATTTTCAATTGAAGTAGAAAGAAATTTAAAAGGCATAGAAAATATTCACTTTTATCATGTTTCTGTTGACTTATCTGTTATTTAGAAGAATCTGTGAAAGGTAAGAATTGGTTCATTGCAATAGACATCAATGATTGTGGAATTTTATTTATGTATATTTATATACATTTTTAGCTCACCTGGCCGAAAGGCCAAGTGAGCTTTTCTCATCACTTGGCGTCCGGCGTCCGGCGTCGTCGTCCGACGTCGACATCCTGCGTTAACTTTTACAAAAATCTTCTCCTCTGAAACTACTGGGCCAAATTTAACCAAACTTGACCATAATCATCATTGGGGTATCTAGTTAAAAAAATGTGTCCGGTGACCCGGCCAACCAACCAAGATGGCCGCCATGGCTAAAAATAGAACATAGGGGTAAAATGCAGTTTTTGACTTATAACTCAAAAACCAAAGCATTTAGAGCAAATCTGACGGGGGTAAAATTGTTCATCAGGTCAAATTCTATCTACCCTGAAATTTTCAGATGAATCGGACATTCCGTTGTTGGGTTGCTGCCCTTGAAATGGTAATTTTAAGGAAATTTTGCTGTTTTTGGTTATTATCTTGAATATTATTATAGATAGAGATAAACTGTAATTAAGAGCAAATCTGATAGGATGTAAAATTGTTGATCAGGTCACGATCTATCTGCCCTGGAATTTCAGATGAATCAGATAATCGGTTGTTAGGTTGCTGCCCCTGAATTGGTAATTTTGAGGAAATTTTGCTGTTTTTTTTGTTATCTTGAATATTATTATAGATAGAGATAAACTGTAAACAGCAATAATGTACAGCAAAGTAAGAACTAAAAATAAGTCAGTATGACCAAAATAGTCAATTGACCCCCTAAGGAGTTATTGCCCTTCATAGTCAATTTTTAACAATTTTCTTAAAATTTGAAGATTTTCAATAACATTTTCCACAGAAAGTACTGTTGTAGAGAGAGATAATTGTAAGCAGCAAGAATGTTTAGTAAAATAAGATCTACAAACACATCACCATCACCAAAACACAATTTTGTCATGAATCCATCTGTGTCCATTGTTTAATATTCACATAGACCAAGGTGAGCGACACAGGCTCTTTAGAGCCTCTAGTTTGTACACCCGTTTAAGGGATGTATTATGGTATACCATTGGCCATCTGTCTGTCTGTCGTCAACATGTTGGACATTAACTAAAAGGTGCTTAAACCAATTTGCATAAAACTTTGGTGAATGCTTTTATTTATTGCGTGGAACCTTTTGGTTTATTTAAATTTTAAATTTTACATTTCTGAGTTATGTTTTTTTTTATTAAAATAAGGGGGATTTTCCAGTTTTAGGACAATAACTCAAGAATGCTTTCACCAACTTGCAAGAAATGGTGTTGAATTGCTTATATCTATTGACATGAGCTCCCTTTTGATTTTTAGCTGCCTTTCGATTTTTATAAATTTCAGATTTGATGTTTTCGAGTTATGGGGTTTTATACATTAAAAAAGGTAGGATTTTCTCGTTTTTGGACCAAAACCCCAAAACGCTCCAGCAGTCTTTATGAAACTTTGGTGAATTGTTTATATCTATTGATGTTAGCTCCCTTTAGAATTATTTTACATTTTACATTTCTGAATTATGGAGTTTTATTCATTAAAAAAGGGAAGATTTTTCCATTCTCGGACCAAAACTAAAACATGCTGTCAGCAATTCTCATGAAACTTTGGCGAATTGTTTATATCTGTTGATGTAAGATCCCTTTTGAATTTCATAAATTTCTTATATGACATTGAGAATTGATTGAACCTTATTTGTTATAGTCTGACAACAAATTTACTTAGTATTGCACAACAGCAAAAAATCTTTAATAGAATATTATATCACCAATTTCTAGTTCTTCGACTACATTTATTCAGAAACCTATAATATATGTCAAATATTTAATTACAATCCAAATTTATGATATGGTTATTTGATTTTTGTAGAGCCTTCAACTTTTGTCAAAAAAGCGAGACTAAGCGATCCTACATTCAGTCGTCGTCGGTGGCAGCGTCCACAAATATTCACTCTGTGGTTAAAGTTTTTTAAATTTTAATAGCTTTCTTAAACTATACTGGATTACTTCCAAACGTGGACAGAAGCTTGTTTATCATCAAAAGATAATATACAGAAGTAAATTTTGTAAAAAAATAAGTCCGTTTTTTTCCGTATTTTACTTTTAAATGGACTTATATTTTCTTCCAGGAAACAACACATTCACTCTGTGGTTAAATTTTAAAAAATTTAATAACTTTCTTTTACTACTTTTAATTTGTACCAAACTTAGGCAGAAGCTTATTTATGACCAAAAGCTAGTATATAGAAGGAAATTTTGTTAATATTTTGTACCTGTGTATCTGTATTTTACTTATAAATGGACTTCGTTTATTCTTCCAGTTAATATTACATACAGTCTGAAGTTAAAGTTTTTAAACATTTATTAGATTCATAAACTATCCTGGATTTTTACCAAACTTGGACAGAAGCTTCTTACAATCAAAAGATAGTATCAAGAGGAATATTTTTATTGATTTTTTTCCTCATTTTTGTTGAGCCTGTGATTTTCAGCAAAAGTAGGCGAGACACTGGGTTCCGCGGAACCCTTACAAATTTTTTATATTCCCCGTTTAGAGTAAAATTGTGTTTTAATGTCATTGTCTACTTGCCTTAGTATAATTTGTCTTTAGATTAAGTTTAATCTTTACAGTTAATTTATCCATGACGTTTCAAATTTTTTAACTCATGATTCTGTTATTTTACAAATACTTTATCATCATTAAAACTACATTTTTGTTCATCATTTATTTATTGTCTAATATGTCTACTATTCTGATAGGATCAATAATGAATTATATTTTGTATTATATCTATCATAATATTTTATATCATATTTTGTATATTTTATATTTTGAATATATGATGATAATTTGTACATAATATATTTTGTATTTATTATCCACCTGATTATTTTATATTTTATTCAGATGGACTTCAATTTTAATGTTTAAGTTGTACTTCATAGATCATTTAAGCACTGAAACAATGAATTTTGCATTTATATGAATGCTTGTTATTTTCCATTTGCATTTATAATAATATTTATCTAAGTAAAAGGAAAATAACTGATTTAATAAACTTGTAAATAAGTGTTGTGTATGTTATTTATGTTATTTATGTTGTTAAGTTTAAGTTTATAAACCTATTTCAAATATTCCATTTTCATGCCCATTTTATTTTCTGTTTATTCAATTATAATGGTCTGTCTTTTACATATGCTTGGTACGATTGAGTTTTATGGTAGTAATGCAGTAACATAGTAATATGATATTAGATGGTCAAGCTGTAGAAAGATGTTTGATATGATTGGTTTTTGTCGAGCCTGCTACAAAATTGCAGAAAGCTTGACATAGGGATAATGATCTGGCTGTGGCTTTAACTAACTTCTCAAAAGCTTAATATTTAAGAAGGTAGAAGACTTGGACGCTTCATACTTTGTATATCACTGTATATAGATACCTTATGTTAAGAAGTTTCTGTCTGTCATATGTCAGTTGTCCTTGACCTCATTTTCATGGTTCAGTGACTGCTTGAAAAAAATGTTAGATTTTTTTGTAATATTAATTTCTCTCTTATTACATGTATTATGCGTAATAGGTGTAGTAATATAGTACTATGATGTTATTTTGTCTATCTATAGAAACATCTTTGGTATGGTTAATATGTATGGTGTATTTAGATGGTGCTATGATGGAAAATGGTCTATTATTGAAACATCTTTGGTATAATTGGTTTTTATGGCGAAGTCAGATAGTACAATGAGGTGAGATGGTCTATCTATTGAAACATGCTTGGAATAATTGTTTTTTTATGGTGTAGTAAAATAGTACTATGATGTTATATGGTCTATCTATCGAAACATGTTTGGTATAAATGTTTTTTATGGTGTAGTAAGATAATACTGTGATATTAGATTGTCTATCTATTGAAACCTCTTTGGTTTAATTGGTTTTAATGGTGTAGTAAGATGGTAATTTGATTTAAGTTTATCAATCTGTAGAAACATCTTTCAAGAAAATAAAAGCCCGGGCATATATCCATTGGGAGATATATACTCCATATGCAGGCGATGCTGCAATGTTGCTACATAGAAATGAAAAGTTCAAAATTGGGAAGCTGAAATCCTTTTTATCTCACCTGGCGCAAAGGGCCAAGTGAGCTTTTCTCATCACTTGGCGTCCGTCGTCCGTCGTTAACTTTTACAAAAATCTTCTCCTCTGAAACTACTAGGCCAAATTTAACCAAACTTGGCCACAATCATCATTGGGGTATCTAGTTTAAAAAATGTGTCCGGTGACCTGGCCAACCAACCAAGATGGCCGCCATGGCTAAAAATAGAACATGGGGGTAAAATGCAGTTTTTGGCTTATAACTCAAAAACCAAAGCATTTAGAGCAAATCTGACGTGAGGTAAAATTGTTTATCAGGTCAAGATCTATCTGTCCTGAAATTTTCAGATGAATCAGATAATCGGTTGTTAGGTTGCTGTCCCTGAATTGGTAATTTTGAGGAAATTTTGCTGTTTTTTTGTTATCTTGAATATTATTATAGATAGAGATAAACTGTAAACAGCAATAATGTACAGCAAAGTAAGAACTAAAAATAAGTCAGTATGACCAAAATAGTCAATTGACCCCCTAAGGAGTTATTGCCCTTCATAGTCAATTTTTTACAATTTTTCGTAAACCTTAGTAATCTTTTAGAAAAATCTTCTCCTCTGAAACTACTGGACCAAATTAAACCAAACTTAGTCACAATCATCATTGGGGTATCTAGTTTAAAAAATGTGTCCAGTGACTTGGCCAACCAACCAAGATGGCCGCCATGGCTAAAAATAGAACATAGGGGTAAAATGCAGTTTTTGGCTTATAACTCAAAAACTAAAGCATTTAGAGCAAATTTGACAGGATGTGAAATTGTTTATCAGGTGAAGATCTGTCTGCCCTAGAATTTTCAGATGAATTGGATAACCGGTTGTTAGGTTGATATCCCTGAATTGGTATTTTTAAGGAAATTTTTGTTGTTGTTATTATTTTGAATATTATTATAGTTAGAGATAGAGATAAACTGTAAATAGCAATAATGTACAGCAAAGTAAGACCTAAAAATAAGTCAACATGACCAAAATGGTCAATTGACCCCCTAAGGAAATATTGCCCTTTATAGTCAATTTTTAACAATTTTCATAAAATTTGTAAATTTTCACTAACATTTTCCACTGAAACTACTGGGCCAAGTTCATTATAGATAGGAAATGTTATCCAGCAGATAAGGGGGAATACAAGCTTGAATTATTTAATGTGTGCTCACCATCACCAAAACACAATTTTGTCATGTGTCCATCGTGGAAATTCATTCATGAATAAATTGAAAAGAAAGGGACTTAGTATTCACCTTTGTTTTACAACAACACATTGATTGATTGTTGGTTGCATTACGCCGCATTAGCATAACAACAATATTTGAGAGAATAGAATCAGTTAGTTTGGAATTTAATTGAATATTTAACAATGAACAAATCCCATACTGCAAAGCAAGCTATAGAAGACTTAATCTGGTACTGTAAGGTTCATTTCTTTGTCAATTGATAATAAGTCTCCTACAGACTAAGTCAAGGGGTACTTTAGATTCACACCCAGTCTGTCTGTCCATCTGTTAGTCAGTAAAATCAGTTCATCGCTTGTTTATGCCCCACCTACGATTTTGACTAGACATAACCAGAGGATGGGTATTATGAAAATTTGTGTAATGGATATTTTTCGCAAAAAAGAAGCAGTTGTTACATATAGCAAAGAATACAATTTTCTTAAAAAAGAAGAGAGGAAAAAGCTAGTGCAAACATTTTTATATGACCGCAAAAATGGTCGTATATTGGTATCACGTATGCGTCGTCGTCGTCATCCGAATACTTTTAGTTTTCGCACTCTTACTTTAGTAAATGTGAATAGAAATCTATGAAATTTTAACAAGGTTTATATCCCTAACAAAAGGAAGGTTGGGATTGATTTTGGGAGTTTTGGTCCCAACATTTTAGGAAAAAGGGGCCAAAAAAGGGCCCAAATAAGCATTTTCTTGGTTTTCGCACTATAACTTTAGTATAAGTACCTGGTAAATAGAAATCTATTAAATTTTGACACAAGGTTTATGACCACAAGAGGAAGGTTGGTATTGATTTTGGGAGTTAAGGTCCCAACAGTTTAGGAATTAGGGGCAAAAAAAGGGGCCCAAATAAGCATTATTCTTGTTTTCGCACCATAACTTTAGTATAAGTAAATAGAAATCTATGAAATTTAAACACAAGGTTTATGACCATTAAAGGAAGGTTGGGTTTGATTTTGGGAGTTTTGGTCCCAACAGTTTAGGAATAAGGGGCCCAAAGGGTCCAAAATTGAACTTTGTTTGATTTCATAAAAAATTGAATAATTGGGGTTCTTTGATATGCCGAATCTTACTGTGTATGTAGATTCTTAATTTTTGGTCCCGTTTTCAAATTGGTCTACATTAAGGTCAAAAGGGTCCAAAATTAAACTAAGTTTGATTTTAACAAAAATTGAATCCTTGGGGTTCTTTGATATGCTGAATCTGAAAATGTACTTAGATTTTTTATTATTGGCCCAGTTTTCAAGTTAGTCCAAATCGGGGTCCAAACTTGAACTTTGTTTGATTTCATCAAAAATTGAATGATTGGGGTTCTTTGATATGCCAAATCTAACTGTGTATGTAGATTCTTAATTTTTGGTCCCGTTTTCAAATTGGTCTACATTAAAGTCCAAAGGGTCCAAAATTAAATTAAGTTTGATTTTAACAAAAATTGAAATCTTGGGCTTTTTTGATATGCTGAATCTAAACATGTACTTAGATTTTTGTCGAGCCTGCAACTTTTGTTGCAGAAAGCTCGACATAGGGATAGTGATCCGGCGGCGGCGGCGGCTACGGCGGCGGCGTTAGCTCACTTCTTAAAAGCTTTATATTTTAAAAGGTGGAAGACCTGGATGCTTCATACTTTGTATATAGATGCTTCATGTTACGAAGTTTCCGTCAGTCACATGTCCAATGTCCTTGACCTCATTTTCATGGTTCAGTGACCACTTGAAAAAAAAGTTCAAATTTTTTGTAATGTTGAATTCTCTCTTATTATAAGTAATAGGATAACTATATTTGATATGTGCGTACCTTGCAAGGTCCTCGTGTCTGTCAGACAATTTTCACTTGACCTCGACCTCATTTCATGGATCAGTGAACAAGGTTAAGTTTTGGTGGTCAAGTCCATATCTCAGATACTATAAGCAATAGGGCTAGTATATTCGGTGTATGGAAGGACTGTAAGGTGTACATGTCCAACTGGCAGGTGTCATCTGACCTTGACCTCATTTTCATGGTTCAGTGGTTATAGTTAAATTTTTGTGTTTTGGTCTGTTTTTCTCATACCATATGCAATAGGTCTACTATATTTGTTGTATGGAATGATTGTTAAGTGTACATGTCTAGCGGGCAGATGTCATGTGACCTTGACCTCATTTTCATGGTTCAGTGGTCAAAGTTAAGTTTTTGAGTTTTGGTCTTTTTATCTAATGCTATATATGCCATAGGTCAACTATATTTGGTGTATGGAAATATTTTATGATCTTTATGTCAGTCGAGCAGGTTTTATTTAACCATGACCTCATTTTCACGGTTCATTGCACAGTGTTAAGTTTTTGTGTTTTGGTCTATTTTTCTTAAACTATAAGTAATGTGTCAACTATATATGTTGTATAGAAGCATTGTTAGCTGTACCTGTCTGCCTGGCATGGTTCATCTGACCTGGACCTCTTTTTCAAGGTTCATTGGTCTTTGTTTAGTAATCTTGGTTAATGTTAAGTTTATGTGACAGTTGTAATAAAGCTTAGCTTTATACTTAGGACTATCAACATAATATCAATGATTAGTATTGAAGGCGAGACATTTCAGCGTGTGCACTCTTGTTTATTATGGGCCCAGTTTTCAAGTTGGTTCAAATCAGGATCCAAAATTTACAAAGTATGTGTATATTTCCTTCACCACAAAGTATTTCTATTAACATCTAAGTATCACTGTTTACAAATAAATTCGAATAACTTTCCAATATCTAACATGGGCAGGGCGCAGCTTTATACGACTGCAGAGGATGAACCCTGAACAGTTGGGGCAAGTATGGACACAACATTCAAGCTGGATTCAGCTCTAAATTTGGATTGTGATTAAATAGTTGACACAGCATAGGTTTCTGACACAGAATGAATCCTAAAATTTTAGAATTTATTGAAACTTTCTTAGATTCTTAGATTCTTAACCATGTTAACCATATAATGCCCTTGTATAATTTGTTTTTTTCCTAATGTGATGTTATGTTTGGACTACCTCCTTTACACTGCTTTTAAATTATAATGTATAAAGAAATGTTGTCCTGTCTTAAGGTGATTAGCTGTCATTGTATTTTTAGAAGTTACTATAAAAAAGTAATCCTAAACTGAGTTGAAATTTTATTATTATACAATCTTACATTTTATAGTAATAACTTGATTGGCTAATACGAAATCACGTGTCATTGTTTAATTTCGATGTTTTTTCTAAAAATTGGCAGGAGTGATGAATAACCCTAACAAATGCTCTAGTTCAGGGAAAGCTTGTTCGCGACCTAGAATTCTGAGTTGGTCAAGCGTTTAATTAAAATTCATGTGAGAATATGCGATATTTGAATGAACTGGGGGCAAAGTCATTTGGTACAATCAATATTCAATGTTAAGGACGCCTGCTTTTTTCTCCGTTTACCTGTGAAGTCGTGTTACCATACCATAAAAACATGGATGTAACAAGAAATGTAGGAATGCATTTTATAATATTAATTTATTGTACCATGCAAAGCAGTTATACCAAGGATTAAAAATAGAATTAAGAAAGGTACATGAATAAAAAAATATCACATTTGCTGCAACAGTACTGCAGTTCTTTTCATGATTTACCTTAATTTGGAAGGCTTATTAATAAGACCACCAATTTGAAAGCCAATGATATATTTGAGTTTTTGCAGAGCTTTGAGAATAAAAGCACCACAAGGACTAGCTGAAATCTTTAACTGTAAAAAAGAGTGCCAATGCTTTGAATATCTGCTGTAAATTCAGAAATAATGTGGAGGTGTTTATTGTTGTGAATGATGCGACCAGTTGAAAATTGCAATAACAAGAATTCCCTTTCAGAAATCTGACATATTTGAATGAAGCTTTTCCTGTATTCACAACAATTTTCTCTTAGTTTTGTTTGTTAGGTCAAAATCTCAATAAATGCATGCAATAATTTCTGGATTTACAGTATTCAAGTCCGATTGAAGAAGATTTAAACAAATACAGGGAAAATGAACTGTCTTCAAAAATTAGCAAAAGCAATGGTGTATAGTAAGAAAGATATTTGGTACAATTGATGTGTACATACGTTTTTGTAACACATTTGTGTTCATTGGGCCTGGGTGTATGTATATTCAATTGGTCTGTACTTTGATCTGCATACTGGTACAAAACATCCACATCTTGACTTATATAAGTAAATCTACCACCACAGTAAGGTACTATACAATATGTCATCTACAAGTCTATCTTCTGCACATGGCAAGTGTTCTCGGATCAATACTTATATAGTTAGGATTGCTTGTTTTCCTATTGATAGTCCGTAGTTCTCTCCGGCCTATGAATGTTTTATCACGGTCAGATGAACCATGCCAGACAGACTTGTACAGCTAACAATTCTTCCTTACAACAAATATAGTTGACCTATTGCTTATAAATTAAGAAAAACAGACCAAAACATAAATACTTAGCAATGAACCGTGAAAATGATGTCAAGGTCAAATTAAATCTGCCCAACTGACATATAGATCATAAAAGATTTCCATACACCAAATACAGTTGCCTTATTGCATTTAGTATTGGAAAAATAGACAAAAACTCCAAAAATAACTTTGACCATTGAACCATGAAAATGAGTATATACTAGACCTATTGCTTATAGAATCTTGAGATATGGACTCGACCACCAAAACTTAAACTTGTGCACTGATCCATAGAATGAGGTTGAGGTCAAGTGAAAACTGTCTGACGGTCATGAGGACCTTGTAAGGTACGCACTTACAAAATATAGTTATCCTATTACTTATAATAAGAGAGAATTTAATATTACAAAAAATCTTTTTTCAAATAGTCACTGAACCTTGAAAATGAGGTCAAGGACATTGAACATGTGACTGACGGAAAGTTCGTAACATGAGGCATCTTTATACAAAGTATGAAGCATATCCAGGTCTTCCTGACCACCTTCTAGATTATAAAGCTTTTAGGAAGTTAGCTAACGCCGCCGTCGCCGCTGTATTCGGATCACTATCCCAATGCCGAGCTTTCTGTGACAAAAGTCACAGGCTCGACAAAAAATGAACTAGTTCTTAGACAAATGAAGAAAACTCTGTATAATGGTTATCAGCATTTATGTCTTCTGTAAATTAACAAAAAAATACATGTCGCTCCAAATCAGTCGGGTTTTTTTTCTTTTCTTTTCCAACGCATACAAATATCATAGAAGAATTGTATTGTAACACCACTTTATTTATTGTCATCAGATATTCGGGTTATTGTTCGCTAGCTTATGTCTAGTGATCTGCATTGTTTCTTTCCATTATGAATTGTATGTCAACAAAACTAAACCCAACAGACTCTACAGTTCTTTCTGGTTCTAGAAATAAATGAATACTTTTACCAGAGGACATAATACATGTCTCATTAGTTCTGCCGTCTACTGCTAGTAGTCGCTTTTAGCTTCTGGTCGTTCAACTTGAAAGTTGACACTGTATGTAGACTTATTTGGAAGTTCTTGTGAAATCTGAACTCTTACATTTTCTGCATACAAATTAAACACAACAGGAAATCACCAACTTTAAGGAAAATTGGTTTAAAGTTAATACGGAGAGCTCCTCCATAAACATTATACCATTTGAAACTACCTTCGTTGCACACTGGTTGTACCATGCGCACTGCTCGAATGTCTGAATATTCCTCGCTGAAATTTAAAAAAAAAAGACTGTGTTTAAATCTTCATCGTATTAGCTAGCGACGATCTCGTTCAAAGTTACAGGCTTACCAAAAAAAAAAAAAAAAAAATAGGGTATGACGTCCCGATTTAAGATCCAAATATGGCACCGGTGACCCAATGTCACAGTCACATGGTCAGCCTCTAAGGTATGGCGTCTCATTTTTAGGGTCTTATCTGGCGATACTATCGGCCAACAGGAAAGTGTTTTAATGTTTTTTGATTTCTGTATAATTATGTATAGATTATTCATGGATAAACAAGAAAACTTGAGTAGTTTGTGTTATTTTCTACATTTTAAAACCCTTTTAAGACCGATAAGAACTAACAGTTGATTAATATTAAAACACTCTCCATCAGAACCTTAATCCTTTCCTTTGATTTTGTGTTTGCAGTGGAAGTAATATTTTGTCTTCCGATATTTTGTCACTAGTTTTCGCACTGCATGCGTACACAGGGCAATAGTAAGACATGTTAATGAAAATGTTAAATAATTTATAGGTAGATAATATTTACTTACCTGATAGTGCATTCACATTTGTAAGATACATTTTGTGAATTGACCATACACATGATACATAACAGGGCCGTAACTACATTGAGGCAAATGAGGCAAATGCCTCATGTTTTAAAATTAAAAAAAAAAAAAAGATTGTCTTCATTTTAAATTGTTTTCACGGAAAGTGTCTTGCAAGAAGCAATATTTCTTTTTACTCTATGATGTCGCCCCTGCATGTTTTTCGTCATCCATGTTTCTATTTTACTTTTGGTTTTCAGAGTTGATGGTCTATTGTTTGTACTTCTGTGTCCCGGGTTTGTCTTTTGTTCATTTATTGTCCTACTTAATGACTAATCTGAGTGTTGATTTTCATTTTTAAACGTGTCACACTGTGTAATGTTGCATGTCCACCGATGTCCAGGCATTATGGGAGAAAATATTTTAAGAATATACGATGCTACTGGACACAGAAAAAAATGGTCGTTTCTGCATGGAGAATTGAACTTTATATCAAAGAATAATGATATAAAACCACAGGCCCTTGGGTATATGATACAGATTTTTTTTTTATTTTTTTTTTGTTGATTAAAATATTCAATTTACTATATTTATAATACATATCTATCACTTCTGTGTATATCTCACCCAGTTTCGAGTGATTTAAACGACTCAGAGAAAATACCCAATTTTTCTTAGTATGGATTGTTAAATTGGGTATTTTCTCTGACAATGATGTGTTCCGGGAATTTACAACATAGAACGCTCAGTGTAAAATATCGACAAATATAATGCCTACCCATGTTAAAATGGGCATAGAGCATGACATGAAGGAATTATTTCTTAATTTACAAATGGATATGTACATTTCATAGACAAAAAAGATAAATGTGCAGAAGTAATGAGTGTTTTTGGGTCGCGCAGTGAAGAGGACGAACAAATTAGTGAGTGTTACAAATATGCAGTACATGATGTTTTTGATATTGACTGTCATCATATTGTGGATGTTGGGCATGATATATTTTGTAAATATATATTTTCAGGTAACATTTGTTTCTCTAAAAACTAAAAAGGAATACTTTGAATATTTAAAGACCAAAGATAGGACAAAAGAGTGGAGAGCAGAAGTAACATACAGCAAAGAATGCAATTTTTTATCAAAAGATGGAAGAAAAGAGTTGATTCCAATATTATTGGGAATGGAAAAGCTAGTTAATTTATAAATATACATTTTCATGTCAAACTAATTATAGTTTTGAAAAGGTATTGATTGTGCCACTCTCTATTTTTCAGATGGTATTAATTGCACCAGTAAATGGAATCAAATTGTGCCACATTTACTTGTATATTTTTTATGCCCCAGTCATAGCTGAGGGGGCATTAAGCAGATTTACCCTTGTCCGTACATATGCATGTCTGTACATCCTAAAGTTGTTATGAAACATAAATACTTCTTACCAAAAAACTCAGATCAAGTACAAATTTGTAAGCGTCACTTACATGTACTCTTCAGTTATGTCCCTTTATAACTTTATATAATATGCAAGTGGGGGTTTCATCTGTGTTTTTCACATGTTAAGCTGATCATTGCTAAAAAATATATTTTCAAGCAAATAGATTCTATTTTTTTGTCGAGCCTGCGACAAAAAGTTTGACATAGGGATAGTGATCCATTATCACTGTACTAGTATAGATATTTGTTATGGGGCCAGCTGATGGACGACCCCGGGTGCAGGAGTTTCTTCCTGCTTTGAGAAATAATCTTCTACCAATCTTCTGAAAAACAATATGAACTGACGGCAACGCCTATTCACATTAGGAAAAAAACAAATTATACAACGGCATTATATAGTTAACATGGTTAAGAATCTAAGAAAGTTTCAATAAATTCTAAAATTTTAGAAGAAATGGTGGATACACCATAGACACTCCCCATATATAGCAATGAAAAGTCAAATATTTGCTAAGCGAAAACCCAATTAATTTGTGGAAGTATGTTTGAACGAAATTCATTCACTGGTTTGGAAAAGTATATTTACGCAAAAAAGAAGCAGTTGTTACATATAGCAAAGAATACAATTTTCTTAAAAAAAAGAAGAGAGGAAACAGCTAAACATTTTTAGATATTGGAAAGTTATAAGAATTTCTTTGTGAACAGTGAAACTTAAATGTTAACAGAAATACTTTGTGGTGAAGGAAATATACACATACTTTGTAAGCAACTGGGATTCTAAGTATTATCATCACAACTTTGGACAGCCTTTGTTTTCTTGAGATACACATCAACACTACTTCAAGACTGGAAGTGCAAAACTATTCTACCTACATACACCCAGATATGATAAATGTTAATGTATTGCCATAAATAGTTTGGAAGGCTTTGTCTACATGAGGTTCATATTATTTGAACCTAAAGTATAGACCAATTAAATTTTCATACATACTGTAAATCGATGCCTCGTGTAGAGAGTGCTACGGTCACTGCAAGATAAGAACCATTGTAACAGCTCTTTAAAGGGTCCATATCCAATTAACCTTCATTTTCCATTTGCAGTCCAAATTGCCTCGAACTTTATCTTAGATGGTATATATTACAGCTAGGACCTTGGTACTCGTTAATACATATACATGTACATCTATTAGGAAATCTAAATTGACATCAGATTTACACTCATGGATTTCACTCGTGATTTCACTGTGTCTAAACCACACCGGCAAAATTTGCTCGGACTCGATGGTATCTAACATCCGGCACAATGACGGAACACCAATAGACAAAAGAAAGATAGGTTTCTCCTTATTTTTTTATTTTTTTTTATGATATCGAAGAATATATATACATATACACTGCTGTTGTTTTTTATTTGGGCGGGTTGTTGTCTCTTTGACACATTCCCCATTTCCATTCTCAATTTTATATACAACTATTTTCTATTGTGAGATTCAATATTTTCAACAACCGTTCTATATTAACGGAGAAATAAGTCAAAATGCATGTCAAAATGACGAATTGAGTGAACCTTGCCTCGAAATTGTTTAGTTTCTCGTTAAATTGTTCACATTGTACGGAAAGAAAGGTACGGGAAGATGGATATTGACACGGAGATTGCAAATTTAGTTATTATGAGCATCTCCATAATTGTATCTCTGTGTATGGAACGAAAGAAATGGGTCATGTCAAAATTGAACTGGCCGGTTTCGTCAATGTATACAACCCGGTTTCGTCATAGATTTCAAAATGCATAACCCGGTTTGGTCAAATAAAAAAAATCATAATCGCATTACATTATAATTGATTATTTAACTTCAGCGTTCAAAAGGAGTTTTGTGGGTCGTTGGAAAACAAATTCGTTCACCGGACAACGGCTTATTATTTATATGAGTCTCAGATTCAAATAAATAATAAGCAAAAACTTGAATTCTTACTCTTATAGAACACAAATATTTTAATTTACTTTGCATTCCGAAATTTTTTAACAGCATAATGAGATTAAAGCTCTCTAAATATGCGTTTTCTATATGAGTTATGGGAAAATATGTTGAACATGTAATGTTTAAACTTGAAATTAAAGTTTACGGTCTTAAAAATCGAAACACACAATTGATATGTGATTTTCTCGCACAAAAGGATGGACACCTTTATAAGTAATCTAATCATTCTATGTATGTAATCTTTTCTACAATCGTTAAAAATAAATCTTTTTAAAGATAAACGTTTATAATAAGACAACTGTGTATGCATGCATAATCGACATAGAAAATGAATGTAGGATTACAACTACCATGCATTAAAATAAATTTTGTTATCCCTTATTGTAACTATACTGCTATGTACAAATTAGTATAATAGTCTCAGGTCATCAACAAAATTCAATAATAATTATTTTGTTAAAATTACTAAAAAAAAACGAGTCTGTACTGTCGCCGTTGTGTTATGATGATCGTACACTGACGTTGGTCAATATATTTTGACAATATATACGGACAGACGGATTCAGTTTATTTCAAAGTGGACGTATTATTTAAAAATGTCTATCAACATGAAAAGTTCATACAAATTCCAAGCGACAACAACCCAACCATAGAGCAGAAAACAGCCGAAGGCCACAATGGGTCTTCAATGAAGCGAGAAACTCACGCATACGGTGGCGTCCTTTAGCTAGCCCCTTAATACATATTTATACTAGTTCGGTGATAGTGGACTTCATAGTAAACTGCGAATACATGTATCTATAATACTAAAATTACGAGGTCCAATTTGTCAGCCGTCATCGGGTAAAAACGACAAATCAAAGAATTTAACTCTATATATAACTAATATAGGACAATGGTGTAGATTAAAAATTACACCACTCCAGACCCTTTTGTTTTCAGCATAATTAATATTGCCAATAATTAACAAGTTCCGGTTGAATCCGATACCGATACAAATAGTATATTCAGCTATTACCTTACCTGTACGTTCCGCATTTGACAGGCGCACCATCAAACGGTGTATTTAGGATTTTGCTATATACACGGGTCATAATCAAAGGACTGACACTACTAAATTCAATCATTGTCAAATTGTTCCCTATTGTAGTTTTATTCAGCAATCAGCAAGACTTTCTAAGATAACTAATATAGGACAATGCTGTTGATTAAAAAATACTCCATTCCTGGATAGGCAGGACCTTTTGTTTTCCAAATAATTAATATTTCCAATAATTGATAAGTTCCAGGTCGACGGGTTCAAACAGAGAGATTTGAAAGCAGAGAAAACTGTGTATCTTATAATCGACATGACTTATCAGATGACAATACCAATTACTAAAATAAGGCTTAGGCATAGTTATATACTTTAATTCAGTCACGGACCCGCGATATCACGGGTGTGTACTTGTATTTATTATATTTAAGGGATAATTTTAACTATGATACAAGTTTTGGCACACATCGCGCATTTACTATACAGGCTCTGTCATCGGACGAGTTAAGGTTTTTTCATCATTTTTTATTATTTGTACTTTTGTTGTACTGTTTGTGTCAGCGACAACACTTTGACTCAATCCATTCCCGAATCACACGCTTGTAATTCCATGGTTGTCTTTGGTTGCTTTATACCATATGCGTTTTGAACATAAAATAGGCAGGTAGTTTTCTTGTTTGAATTGTTTTACATTTATAATTTAGGGCCCTGTTATAGCTTGCTTTCATGCAGTTTGTGTGTTTTTCTCATTGTTTAAGGCATACGCTGACCTAAACTTGATTAATTCAACATAATGTTTGTGTCTAAAAGAAAGTTGTCTCATTGTCAATGTTTATGGGATAAGTGGTTACCGTCACTTCTTCTTAATAAGACCTAGATATAAATGACGGTCATGTTTTGCAAACCAACTTTTATTCACATTGAAAATACAAAACAGTCAGATATTGTTGTCGAAAGTTATCTTGAAGTTTCAATTGAATTTGAACTGTACAAAAAATGAATTTGAACTGTAAAAATAATGTGAAAAACATGCCTATGAAAATAAATGTGCCTACCAGAAACGGGGAGAAAGTTACAAATGCTATGTTATGGATGCTTAAGTGTGAAAACTCGCTTTAGTGCGCAAGTAACACAGTATATATAGTACCAGAAAATCTGGGAGGACTACATGCAAGATTAATTTGTGCAGAACAGTATAGACTATAGTCGGTTTGGGACTGTTCGTCAATGATTGAATGCATAAATATATTAATAATTGATAGTAAATATTGTAAACTAAGTGTATATAATATAGTATAGTAAATTAAAATTATGGCACAATCAAAACACATCCTTTTATTTTTCATCTTTTCATACACTATTATAAACAAAGAAAATATAATAATGTTACAAAATAATTAGATACCAGTGTTTGCTATTCAGTATTTATATTCCATTTAAAATTAGTTTGAAGTTAAGTGAAATAAGGGATACGCCTTTCATTAGGAAAATGTGTATTATCATAATTAACTATGTCCAAAAGTGCCCGTTTAAAATAGATTTTAACACGCCAAGTTTACTTTACAATAAATATATATTTAAATTCTAGAAAGACAATGTTCAGATCCGTGCCAAAGTTTCTTTTCATAAATTGTTTGTTTAAAAAAAAACAAACGGGTGATATATATAGACGAAACCAGGTGATTGTGAAGTAACAACATTGACGAAACCGGTTTATTTTAATTTGACATGACCCTTTTCTTTCGTTCCATACACAGAAATACAATTATGGAGATGCTCATAATAACTAAATTTGCAATCTCCGTGTCAATATCTATCTTCCCGTACCTTTTTTTTTCGTACAATGTGAACAATTTAACGAGAAATTAAACAATTTCGAGGCAAGGTTCACTCAATTCGTCATTTTGACATGCATTTTGACTTATTTCTCCGTTAATATAGAACGGTTGTAGAAAATATTGCATCTCACAATAGAAAATAGTTATATATGTATATATATTTTTTGATATCATAAAAAAAATAAAAAAATAAGGAGAAACTTACCTTTCTTTTGTCTATTGGTGTTCCGTCATTGTGCCGGATGTTAGATACCATCGAGTCCGAGCAAATTTTGCCGGTGTGGTTTAGACACAGTGGATTTGTGTAACGTATTAGCATATTAATTTTGTGTTTGATATTTTTTGGAGGTCAAACGACCCCGATGACTTCCGTCCACTATATACAGAATTAATGGCAAATCATCGGCACAGACCTGTCTAATATATAGTCAAGCTATATTTTTATTTATTGTGGTCTATTAGACAGATATTGGTAAATTTATTTTTTCACAAGGGCAAATAAATACACATTTAATATTTGATTTTCAAAAACAGCTTCAAATACAGCAAATATGACATGTTGACATGTTGCCACACATTAAAAAATGTTTTTAAAAATTGCTTTACACCTTTTGGGAAAATATTGTGTACGCGTTTTTCCAAGGGCAACTAATCTAAATGAACGACCATTCTTGCACTAAATACCGTCAGACATAGTGAAAAAAATATATGATAGGATATGTCTTAAGGATATTTGGGGCACATGACAGGAACTCGCAATAATTTACTGAATTAAATGTTTGTGCTTTCGATTTCATATATAAATTATTTTATGTGTAACACAAAATAGAGGGGGGGGGGGGGGGGGGGGGGGGGGGGGAAGGGGGCTCCCAATAACAGCAAAACAGCAAATTGATTTGGCTTATATACTTATAACAGATAACAAGGAATTAAAATGGACAAAAACAGATAACAGTAAATGAAATATTAAAATAAGTCGGGACCTTGACAAATCCAGTATTTCTTATTACGGGTATACTCCTTTGTAATGAATTCCATTTTCTATGAACATGTTTTTAAAATTATGTATCTAGAATGTGTTTACTACTCAATATCTTTTTTTCGCTCGTTTACAGGACGTATTATGGAATACAGTTGTCCGTCTGTCGTCAATATGTCGAATATTAACTCCAACACTCTTTAACCAATTTGCATAAAACTTTTGGAAATTGTTTATATCTATTGACGTGTTTCATAATTTTCAGATTTTAAGATTCTGAGTAATGGGGTCAGTTTATTCAATAAAAATGGTGTTTTTTTTTTTAGTTTTCTGATAATATCTCAAAAATCCTTTCACAAATTTGCAAGGAATTTTGGTGAATTGTTACTATCTATTGACATGAGATCCCTTTGAAATTTTATAAATTTTAGATTTTACGTTTCCGAGTTAAGGGGTTTTGTTAATTAAAAAGGGGGGATTTTCCAGTTTTCGGACAGTAACACAAAAACGTTTTCAGCAGTTCTCATGAAAATTTGCTGAATTGTTTATAGCTATTGTTGTAAGTACCCTTTCTATTTTCATTAATTTTAGATTTTATGTTATTGAGTTAAGGGGTTTCATTCATTAAAAAGGGTGATATTTTCCAGTTTTCGGTCAATAACTCAAAAAAATTTAGCAGTTCGCATGAAACTTTGGTGTATAATTGTTTATATATATTGACTGAAGCTCCCTTTCAATTTTTATAAATATCTGATATGACATAAAGAAGTTATCGAATATTTCAAAAAGGGCGACGGGCGTATAATGCGCTCATTGCGTAGCTGTTTATTTATTATAGAATACTTTTTTTCAGCATTTATTTTTATACAGTTACAGAAACTCACACTTGCTTGTAATTTAAATAGTGTGTAATAAATTTGAGTATGGAAATGAGGAATATGTCAAAGAGACAAAAATGATATCTAGTAAAAATGCAAGGGCTGTTATGGTATTCAAATCACATAGTTCATGTGTTTGTTGCTACTAAAAAATGACCTAAAAGAGTTTGAATATATATATTCGCATTCCTAAATGCCCATTTAATGAGGTGTGTGAATTTTTCTTAATAAGACTATGAGGCAAAGTGGTCAGTAGATAGGGTAGAAAAATCAAAAGAACCAATTATAAGCATGCAATTTATCAAGTACCTCGAACCAATTTTGACACTCCAAAAGTAATTTATTCCATTATTTTCAAAGGCTCAGTTTGAACAATTTTTTATCAGGCTATTGATTGGACCAAGTGTACTAGTAAGTAGAATACATATTTAAGTAGGGGAGTAATGGCTTAAAGACGAAATAAATCTTTGTTTGTAATGAGCTATGTGCTGCCGCCCAAGTTCGGGACCCAGTATATGGTTGGAACTTTCATTGTACAATGTGTTTGATTCTGCTTTGAAAAGAATCACAGAGCTTAGTCAATGTGCCATATTATATAAAAGGTTTTACTGGTTGTATGTTAATGGAATCCTTCTCCGAATACGGGACTAACATATTATATGGAGGAATTTGTGACAAAGAACAAATGCACTATATATACCATTTGAATGAAAAAGGTACTTCTCAATTGGCTGCAAACATGAAAAGAATGATTCATGCCACTCTTAACATTCCGTTTCCGTATAGAGAAAGATCAGACAGGAGTAGGTCACACAACAGACAAGGCCGAGGACAAGGTCGAGGACAAGGTCGTGGACAAGGTCGAGGACAAGGTCGTGGACAAGGTCGTGGGCGATAAAAACTCATATACATTACACTTTATTTTTGAGTAACAATAGTAAATGTTAATTATTGTAAACTTACATAACTCAATTTAAAACTCTCACCTTATATATAATTTTTAAAGAGTGAAGAACTAACTTCACTAATATAAATCATTGACCAGTGAAGGTATTCACTGACACAGAAGCTTAATTTGTTTAGCTAACATATTGTATTTTTTATTTTCTAGTCTTGAACAAAGAAAGTCATTTTGTTTATATCTCTTAATTTACAAGTTCAAGGTGTTTAATCAGGTACAATTATGAAAATTACAAAACATAGATCCCTGAATATGTGTTTTTGGAATGTTGGAGGTTTGATATCTAAAAATTTAGACAAAACACAAGATCCCTGTTTTTTAACAGAAATAGAAAAATTTGACTTAGTCTTTCTAGCAGAGACACATATAGGTCCAGAGGTAAATTTAGGGCATATTGGGCCTTTTAAATTTCATACAGTATGCAGAAAAATAACTAAAGGTAATCAGAGATATTTTGGTGGTCTTGCAATTTTATATAAAGAAAACATAAAAAAATATGTTAAAATTTTACCAAATTCAAATCCTGATTATCAATGGGTTAAATTGGATAAGGCATATTTTGGTTTTCAGCAAGATTTATTTATTTGTCTTGTTTATTTCCCACCTGCTGTATCATCATATACCCAAAATTTACAGACTGATATATTTGATGGTATTGAAAGAGATGTACTCAATTTTAAAAACAATGGGAATATCCTTCTTTGTGGAGATTTTAATGCCCGAGTTGGATCTGAATGTGATTTCATAGTTGATGATGACAACAATTATGTTCCTGTTTTTGACACATATCAATCAGATAGACAAATTTTACTTAGAAATAGTAATGATACCAAAGTTAACACAAGGGGAAAAAATCTAATTGATTTGTGTATTAGTCATCAATTAAGATTTTTAAATGGTAGAATTATTGGTGATTTATTTGGTAAATATACATGTTACAAACCAGTAGGTGCAAGTGTTGTTGACTATGCAATCATGTCTGAGAGTGCTCTCAACCAGGTGTTATATTTTAAAGTTAATGACTTTATACCTACATTATCAGATTGTCATTCAAAAATTGAATGGAAAATGTCAGCTCATTTTTCAACAACTCATGCAGAGGTAATTGATAATATTTTGCCTTTATCATGTAACTATGTATGGTCAGATGATTCTTCAGACAAATTTCAAGATGCATTGTCTTCTATCGATATCCAAAAGATGATTTTTGACTTTGAAAAAAGTACTATTCAAAATTCACCAGACTCTGTAAATACTGCTGCAATTAAATTATCTAACATCTTCATTAATGCTGCAGATAAATCTCTTCGAAAACCTAGACCTAAAAAAGATAACAAAAAACAACTGCCACAAAATAACTGGTTTGATAATGATCTTAAAAAAATGAGAATTAATCTTTTTAATTATAGTAAAGTGTATTCAAAATTTCCAACAGATCCATATGTACGAAATCACTTTTATAAATTAAACCGTGAATATACAAGAGCAAGAAAAGTTAAAAAGAAAGAATTTAAAAAATCTATACTTTTAGAGTTAGAAGGGTTACATGACAATAACCCAAAATTGTATTGGAAGCTAATAAACGATCTTCAGAATAAAAGTTCATGTAATATAGAGAATAACATAACTCCGACTCAATGGATAAAGCATTTTCAGGACTTGAATTCTTTCAATTTAGAATTTACAGATCGTTTAAAAGAACTTGACAAAAAGCTAGAAGATGCTGAAAAAAATAAATGTTTCAATGATCTAGATTTTCCAATAAAGGACTCAGAAATATATTCTGCTATTGGTAGATTAAAAAGGGATAAAGCTCCTGGATTAGATCATATTAGCAACAACATGTTGAAAAGTGGCCAAATTTTCTTAACAAAATGTTTAATTAAATTGTTTAATACCAGTTTATTATATGGTTTATATCCTAAATCATGGGCGGAAGGATATATAAAAACGCTGCATAAAGGTGGCGATAAAGATGAACCAAGTAACTATAGAGGCCTGACAATCACCAGCTGTGTTGGTAAATTATTCAATTGTATATTAAACTCTAGATTGGATAATTTTTTAATAAAGCATAATCTAATAGATGACTCTCAGATTGGTTTTACAAAAAAGGCTAGAACATCTGACCATATGTTTATATTAAAATGCATTATTGATAAATATTGTTCACATAAGGATGGTAGAGTGTTTGCCTGCTTTGTTGATTTAAGAAAGGCTTTTGACACTGTAATTCATACAGGATTAAGACTTAAACTCTTAGAAATAGGGGTTGGTACTAAATTTTATAATGTTATTAAGAATATGTATTTTGTAAGTAAATCTTGTATAAAAACAAGTAACACTGCTCGCACTGAAATGTTTGATAGTAAATTGGGAGTTAAACAAGGCGACAACCTAAGTCCTAACTTGTTCAAAATTTTTATTAATGACCTTCCTTCATTACTCAAACAAACATCAGATCCAATTATACTAAACTCTCGGCCTATACATTGTTTGATGTATGCAGATGATATTGTTCTGCTCTCTTCCTCATCGCATGGTCTTCAACAAAAACTAGATATTTTAGATAGGTTTTGCAAACAGTGGTGTCTTACTGTAAATTTATCTAAAACCAAAGTGCTTATATTCAATAAGGCAGGCAGACATCTCAAATATAATTTTAAATACAATGGAAAAATTGTTGAATGTGTAACCAAATGTAAATATCTTGGCATTACTTTTTGTTCATCTGGATCTTTCTCCTATGCTCAAAATGAACTTTATCAGAAGGGCCTAAAGGCTTATTTTAAACTGTGCAAGGAATTTATATCTCACTGTCCTTCACCTAAAATCTCATTACATGTATTCGATCACACTATTTTGCCAATATTATTATATGGTTGTGAAATTTGGGGTTATTTTAATCCCTTTACATCAAGATTGAAAAAAAAACCTGATTTGTCCTTTGATCAAATTTATAAAAGACTTAAATGTGAAGATTTGCATGTTAAATTATGTAAATTTGTTTTAGGTTGTGGAAAAAAGAGTACAAATTTTGCCTGTTTGTCAGAACTTGGCAGATTACCCACACATTTTAATATCGTCAGTTCAATGCTTAAATATTGGCACCGTTTAGAAAATTTGGGTAATCAATTTCCAATTCTAAAAGATGCCTATTTAACTTCCATAGAGTTGTACGAAAAAAAACATTCTTCTTGGTATGGCTCTGTTTATATACAGAAAAAACTGATTTTTGATAACCATACTGACTTAACAGGCTTAAAGTCAATGAAAACAAATAGTTTTAAGAAGACATGTAAAAAATATATGAAAATTCATTACATTAATCTTTGGCAAAAACAAAAAACATCATTATCAGACGGCAAACTGTGTACGTACTTCAAGTTTAAACAAAACTTTGGATTTGAAAATTATTTAAATATTATAAAAGATTTTGGGCAGAGGAGAATTTTTACCAGATTCAGAATATCAGCTCATAGACTCCAAATAGAGTTAGGAAGATATCAAGGTATTATCAGGCAAAATAGATTGTGTATTCATTGCTCATCTGGCGAGGTAGAAGATGAGAACCATTTTTTACTAACATGTACAAAGTATAGAGGTGAACGTAATGATCTTATTAATGCTATTTGTTTGAAATGTCCTAATTTTACCCAATTACAAAATCCTGAAAAGTTTATTTGGATGATGAGTAATGAAGATCATGAAGTTTTATGTGAAATTTGTTGTCTTATAGCCAAACATGAACATACTAATTAAAGAGTAGTGGGACCTTGTCACTTCACTTGCACCTGCTAATGCTATGCTAGAGTGTTGAATATGTATATACATGTATATATGCATTTGTAAATGTAATTAAATAAGATTTTGGATGCCAAAACCTTTTAGTATCATCCCTTGGTGAATTCTGCATTAAAGTGAACAATATTTTTTTACTTTTGTGCACTAGTCACGAGGAGGTTAAGACGGTATCTAAAATTCCACTTCCTAACATGTCCAAGTGCATTTGCCCTTGGTCTCTTTTCCATTTTAGTGACTTGTATTATTTATTCCTTCAACTTATTTTTATGGATAAGAGACGAGGTGGACCTCTGTTAGCAAACTATTTCCATTCTCCATTTAATATGGTGAATTAATAAATTATTAACTATTTTTTTGCTGGCACTCTGGCATGGCAGAAATAAAAAATCAAAGACATGAAACTTTGAAAGAACAAATAACAATAACAATTGTTTTATGTTGTGACATTTTATATGAAACATATATATTCTATGATATTATATTCTCTTCATGTGAATTGAAATTTTAATTTTATCTTCATTATATGTTTATGTGTTAAGAATCAGAATGTATTGTTTATTGTTGTCATTATGTCCCGTCAGGGGCCCTTAATTGGAAAATAAAGAACTTTGAACTTTATACCCGCTATGGCAAGCCGTTCTCGTCAAAACTATGTTTAAACCCTTTTTCGAAAAAAAAAAAATACACACTGGATTTAAAAACCTAAAATAACACACTGAGAAATCGAAATTACTCACTGAGATTTAAAAAAATAAAAAACACATTGAGATTTTCAAAAGACACACTGAGATGAAATAAATTGAATAATTTGTGTCCGATTCCGAAAATCCGAATATAAAGAAACGAAATGTTGAGTTATATCCAGGAAGAATAGTTTAAAAGGAAGGATGACAAGTTATAGAAATTAAGGTTGAGACAAAACAACAAAAATGACCATTATATTTATATATATAAATAAAAAAAAAATCAGTGTCGCAATTTTAGTGAGGCAATTGCCTCACTTGCCTCAAGGGTAGCTACGGCCTTGCGGTAATATAGTGCATTTGTTCTTTGTCACAAATTCCTCCATATAGTGAATATAGTTTATTCATATTTTATTATGGGGCCGCATCGACTTGGGGCCGGATCGACGTGGGCCGGATCGACTTGGGCCGGATCGACTTATAATAACAATCTGTGAACTTTATATCGTGTGAGACAATAGTTTAGACAAAGGAACTTTTAGTGGTATATTTGATTCTTTTTTCCGAACACCACCACCAATCTTTTCATTCGGTAACCTTAAATTTGTATACCTGTTTACGACAGGGTGCTCCGAAGTCAACGGAGGAATTTACCAGCACAACAACAACAACAACAACAATGGCTGTTGACAATTATCGTCACTTATTTAAAGTTTATTTTAGATTTTAGCAAGTGTATATATATTCACGGAGTGTGTACATACTTAAAGACTTTTATCCATATTACCCTCAAAAGAGGGGTGTTCCTAACAGAGGAAGCTCATACGAAGAAAAGAAGGTAAATCAATAGAAAGTAGAATTGCGTATTTTTGGATTATTCTATTTTTAGAAAAACCAATACACAGAAAAGCACTATTTATAAATGTTGTTTCTTGGTACCTAAATAATATGAAATTGGATCGGGAAAGAAACGTGAAATTATCGCAATTAGTGAAGAAATTGATCACTACTAAGAAGTTTTATAAATATCTACACAGCAGTGAACATTTTAAATTTACTAGTTAATAAATTTTATGAAAACTGAAGAATATCCTCATCTCATGGGCTTTTCGTGCTATTATTTTTTTGAGACATCACAATTTTAATTGAGAAAGCAAGCATAGTACATATTCATGCATATATAAAGTACGAAAACATTGATCTGATCATATGTGGGGAAGAATATTTGAAACTCTTTAAAACTACCTGTCAATTAACAACATTTAATCGTAAAAAAGAAACCCAGAATATATGCAGGCTTTAGAAAAAATAAGACTATAGATGTAAGGGGACGGGTTTAAATAACATGTACATTATGTAGAAATGAGACAATTCTATACAGGAGACCAGATGACCCAGAAATAATAACTATAAGTCACCCTGTAAGCCTTTAACAATGAGCAAAGCCCATACCGCTTAGTCAGTTATAAAATATAAATGGACATGCAAATATAATAATAATATAGCCGTCTAGGGTTTTAAAACGCGTATCACATGTTTAGAATCAGATTGTTCAATTAAGAAATTATGCTTCTTTTAATAATTTAATTGAGTTGTAAAAGTGTTGACTGAAGCACAACTTGTACGAAGCGGTTCGTTCGAAAAATATGCACACGATCAACAATATCAAATCCCCCTTCCCTTTTACCGCAAAAAAAGAAAAAAATACAAAAAGAGGCATTCATTTCTTATAATTATATTTCTATGCTAATAAAACAACACAAAAAGTTTGATCAAGTTTTTCTTTTATATACCAGTGCACTTTTTTTTGCAGCACGTGTCAACTCCAATTTAACATATAATCTTGATATTCCTTATGTATTTTTAATATCAGACAAACTACTCGTAATTTCTTGAATGTTTTTGATTACATTTCATTTTTTTCTACAAATATAACTTCCTTGCCAACAGAACTGCCGTTTTGTTTGTTTATTAACAAAGACTTCCGAAAAGAAATGTTATTCTTATCCTTAATATATACGCTGACTTTAACGACCTTATACTTGTTTAAATACAAAATCAAGAGATGTTCCGGTGATTGCGACTTAAGTAGCAATTTAACAATATTTTTTTAAAAAAAATGTATAAGAAGGCACAAAATTTAAAGTAGGCACGTATATATTTTGGAGGCCGAGTTTACACATTTCCCGATTTTTTATTGAGTTTAAAGTAACATATTTATCTTAAATTGTTATAAAAAACATATTGTACGTCCAAACAATATTAATATAACATCAAGATTTTCGATAATAACCGATTTCTTAAATTCTTTGAAAATGCTGAATCATGCTTACTTTAGTAGCTGTTTTAACGCATCGGGACTTTGGTAGCAATTAGTTAGTATATATATATATATATATATATATATATATATATATATATATATATACATATATGGATTTATGTGTGTAGGGAAGAGGGCTGGTAGGGAAAGAATGAAAAGGTGATGGGTTATTGTTAGCGACATTTTCCTAAAAAAAAATAACCTGACAAATCCAGTTTCCTCTTTCTCCTCTTTTCTTTAAATATGTTTTAACTTTCATTTGTTTCATAGTTTCAATTTTTGTTTGCAATCCAATTTCATCATTTATGAACTGACTCAAATATAAATCAATGAACACAATTCTGATTAAAACACCATTTTTTAAATGTTTCATATTTCTATATATTCGTATAATATTAAAGATATATTTTATAACATTTGTTTTTCATTCAGACTGTCATGTCAAATAAATTCCCAGAAGCAGATTCTAATCGACTTCAACCACAACATACACTTGGTGAAGGTAATTCTTCGAACATCATTCTTTTCTTGCATAAAATATGATATAATGACTTTATTGATGACATACTTTGGACTAAATAGGTTATCATGTAGATTCTTCTTCCATCTTGTTTAATATATCATGTATTCATAACAGAACCAAAAAAAATCCGGTGAATTTGTGAATTTTTAAAAACTCTTTTTTAGTTTTTAGTCTAAGGGTTTATTTATCCGTTTAGACACAAATTACTTTGTCTAACCTTCCCAAAATTGGCGATATTTGGACATCGTCAATTCAATTTTAAAAGCAAGTATCCAAAGCATCACTTTATCATACCTTTTTTCAAATTTTCAGTTAACACCCGTAGTACCTTCCAATACGAATTATTTTGTATGACTCTCTATTTTTTTGTTTATCGTGTTTTAAATCAATTTTATCTCGTAAAACAACGTATTACTATTCATGTAAAATTACAAAAAGTATAATTTAAGGATATTGTGCAACTCTTCTGTTTTTTATCTTAAACTTTTTAAGACTCTTACAAATAATATACATTGTCATAATTTTTTGTAGGTATATGGTTTTTATTCTGTAATCTTTTCTGGCAGACATTATAGTTTTACTCTCTTTACCCTAGATATGTATGTTATTAATATAAAGTTAAAAAAAATATATTTGAAACGTGAAGAACTTTATATAAAGATCATTTCAGGTCTTTTTCTATCTGATAAGTTATCTATATCAAACAAATATTTCATTGTAGAGGATACAGTTCCAGCGGAAATCAGATTGATGACTGACAAAAAGTCTGTTCCTCTGTACCTCAAGTTACTGGAGTCGGGATCTGAGAAAAAGAGGGACATTCGATTAGTCATTGTTGGTAAAAAGGGTACTGGGAAAACGTCATTGGTAAAGAGATTGTTTAGTGAAGAGATTAGTAAGATAAGAGAGGTAGCCAGCACAAATGGGATCGATATACATAAAATGAGATGTATTGCAAACTCTGATGATGGAATGTGGAATAAATTGGATGGTATGATGTCTTATTTTTAGCACCAATAGTTTATTATGTCATCATTCCTTAGAACACAACAATTTTTTTCTATATACGAATAGAAAAATGTTAATTCATGTCTCATGTAAGGCCTATAAAACTATTGACAAAAGATCAGAAAAGTGTTAATGTTGATAGAATTTTTAATCCTGATTCAAAGGTCTAATGTTTATTCAAGTAACTAGCAAATGCACTTGGCAAAACAATATAGAAATGATAAATGGTCACAGTTTTGGTATGAGTGCCAAGGAGACAGATCTCCATCCAAGTCACAATTAGGAAACGGAAAACCATTATAGGGCAAAGTACGGTCTTCAACACGGAGCATTGGCTCTCACCGGACAGTTCGCAATAAAGTGCCCAACAAATGACTAGTGTATCACCATTCAAACGAGAACACCGTTTTATTCTATATAAAATACGAAAAACAAGAAACACTATGAACCACATCAACAATGACTACTACTAACTTCGGACAGGTGCAAACAAATGCAGAGAGTTTAAACGTTTTAACATCCTTTCAAATATTGGGCTTTGAGCATTCCAAATGGAGATAAATCTCGAAAAGCGTTTCGGACGCATTAAGATTATGAAGTGTTTTTTTTTTCGTTTTGTTCATTTTTAAATGATAGTTCACTATTTGGTTAAGGATCAATACAAAACTATTGAACAATTATATGGTCTATTAATGTAATCCAAATTTAGATTTTTAATAATTGTTTATATAGTTATTCAAAGCAAAATGGGACAATGATCTAACAATACATCTAACAAGAATGTGTCCCAAGTACACGGATGCTCACCCGCACTATCATTTTCTATGTTCAGTGGACTGTCGAGTTGGGGTAAAAACTCCAATTTGGCATTAAAATTAGAAAAATCATATCATAGAGAACATGTGTACTACGTTTCAAGTTGATTGTATTTTAACTTCATGAAACACTACCTTGACCAAAAACTTGAACCTGAAGCGGAACATACGGACGGACGAACGAACGAACGAAGGGTCGGACGAACGAACGAAAGGACGGACGACCGGGCGCACATACCAGAAAACATAATGCGCCTCTACTATCGTAGGTGGGGCATACAAAATGTTCAAAAGGTATGAAATGAGGTTTGATTGTGTTCATCTTATCATCTGAAACTGATCTAACAAGCAATCAAAAAGAGTTGTTCTTTTTTATTTTACTACTCGTCAAACGTTTTTTTTTTTCTTTTTCTTTTTGCAACTTGACAGTTGAAATAAACTGTGAGGATAAAATTATGGCCTACCTTTTGTCTTAATGTATTGGTCCACTAAATGTGTCCTTGAACACTACATAGTTAAAAGACACAATAATAGTTTGACTTTCTGATTGCAGACAACAATGAGGAAATAGAACTTCATACAAGGTTGTTAAAACCTTACGATGAAGGACTAAAGACCCAAGGCAAGGACAGTATTGATAACATCTCAAAAGAAACTAGATTCAGCGACTCGGAGAAATGCGAAACAGCATTTCAGCAGCCAGAAACTGTACAGCCTACAAAACCCATTGATTCTCAAATCAAACCGCCTATGTCAATTGAATCTCGAGACAAGCAACAAGCCTCACCATTAGAACAAACACATAGGGAAATTAAATCAATGCTCAAATCTGGTGTTGATTTACAAAACAAAGAGGAATATGTCACATTATTGTTATGGGATTTTGCTGGAGACGAAGAATTTTACCACACACATCAAACCTTTCTGTCCCAAGATTCAATTTATCTTGTTGTGACAAAACTTGATGAGGCTAACGATAAACATGCACAAGGTATTATTTTCTGTCAGATGACAACTTAACTAAATCTTTATAAATGATAAAATGCTACTTTATAAATTCGATGCGTTAAAACGAATGACATGGGATACTTCGCGTTTTCTTCAAAATAAGCATTTGAGTACGATATTGACAGAGACTTGAATAAAAACAGTCTGGAGAGAAAGTTAGCTTAACACTTATTAGGATTAGTGTTTGTCAAAACTATATTTGTCCAATGAAAGGATTCTTCAAATTGTGCGGTTAAAATTTCTTGAGCTTTTGCCAGTATTTAAATAATTAATGAATTTTGTTTATTGTGTTATGCACAACCATTGGTTTTGTCCTTTCAAATATTTCACATTTTATAATACAGGGGTCTTTCATATTTCGCTATACGGCATTGGATTTTTTTGGTGTTGTCAAACTGCTAAAAATCATTGCTGTATCTATCATTGTTCCACTAGATATCTCTTCTTCTTTTCAAAAGACAAACAGAACGCTCGTACATTCAATCATTGGCCTCTGAGAAGTCGATATGTTGTCAGTATCAAGGTTAAGGATATCGATTCTCCAGACATCAATTTCTTTGGCTAGTCATAGGGTTATATGGAATCTTTAATTTTTTTGTATTGTAAATCGTATAGTAAATTTTATTTTTTTTAAAAGAGAAGCAAAAGATACCAGAGCGACATTCAAACTTTTAAACAGAGAATGCCGAATCTCGTCACACTAGAGCCTTTTTGTGCTGAAGTGGCAAAAATCAATCAACCAAATAAAAAAACAAGACACAAAGACTGCAGAACACAAAAAACAGCAAATAAATTTAAGAACTGAGCAACATGAACCGCACTAGAAACAGGAAGTGATCTTGGGTGCTCCTGAATTTGTATACATCTATAATTCTTAACAAAACAATAGATTGATAAAATTATTTGCTGATCTTATATCATTGGTTTTTAGATATGTTTCAATTGTGGATGAGCTCAATACACTGCTACTGTACATTGGAAGAGCAGAAAGATAGACCTGATGGTAATGTTAATGAGAAACAAGACAGTATGATTCATCCACCAGTAATTCTTGTTGGTTCACATAAAGACAGAGTTCAGGTTTTGGAAGGTGAAAAGGTAATAGAATTTCTATTTGATTAACTGTTACCACGTAGTCAAATAGATTGATCACCAGAGCAACAAAGAAGGGGCGAAAGATACCAGAGGGACAGTCAAACTCATACATCGAAAATAAACTGACAATGCTATGGCTAAAAAATAAAAGACGAACAGACAAATAATAGTACAAAAGACACAACATAGAAAACTAAAGACTAAGCAACACCAACCCCATCATAAACTGGGGGTGGTCTCAGATGCCCCGGAGGGTTCAGCACATCCTGCTCCAAATGTGGCACCCGTCGTGTTGCTCATATTATTACAAACCCGGATACGGATGGTCTTCTTTTTTACTTTTTGTTATATTGCGTTATAGGAAAAATTAAAAGATAAAGGTTATTGTCAAAAACTTTAGTTGATATAATTTTCATACCTGAATGTGTTTGGAAATGAAACATGACATGATTATTTTTTTAATGCTTGATTGTGTGCCAGATACAAGGATGAAAACTATCTGTTGATTCTCGTGGTCAAAGGTTTAACTCTTGTGCAATAACTATACATGTATTCGGGTCTATTGAGATTTCATTTTCGCCGTTGAAATTATTTAAATAAAAATGAATTACATGGTATTTACAAGATTTTGGTTCTTTTTTAACTTTATCTACTAATTTATTTTCTATATTATCAAGTTTAGAACTACCTTCTATTATACTTTTCCATCTATTTGGAAAAGAACTTAAAATACCATAAAACTCTACAAAATTCGTATCGATATTATACTTTTTTTTCAAATTCTTCATATGAGAATAATGTATTGTTATCTGACACCAGATCATTGATAAAAATATACAATTTTCAATATATTTACCCTTCACTAATCAGCCATCAATCCTTCCGAACGTAAGTGAATTGTATATTTTTCTTCAATTTAAGGACTAGGATTACTTTTATATGCAATTAGAAAATGGAAGAAATTGTATTAAAACAGGCTTGTCTGTGTTTGTTACCTTGTCCTTTTTTGGGTTTTTTTTTTTTTTTTTTTTTTTTGGTACGTTAGTGTTTCTGTTGTTTCGTTGTTTGCCTTTTATAGTTAAAGTGTTTCCTCAGTTTTAGTTTGTAACCCTGATTTGTTTTCTATCAATCTGTTTATGACTTTGAACAGCGGTATACTTCTGTTGCCTTTATCTGTCATTGTAACAGTTTAAGCTGCATGAATATAAGCATGTTGCTGAGGTTGAATTATATATTTTTGTATTATAGATTGATGATTCATGTAGGAATTGCCTTGACAGATATGTCCAAAAAGTTTCAGATGATGCATGTAGACACATAAGGTATGAACACTTTATTTCAAATACAGAGGATGAAAACAGTAAATTTCAGAAAATAAGACAAGACATCTTAGAGTTGGCTAGAAAAATGAGAGCATGGAATAAAGATTATCCGTTAAAATTTATTCAGCTAGAAAAATGTCTCAAAGAAAAAAAGAAGGAGTTACAAGTCCCAATTATTTCTTTTCCGGATGTTCAAAGAATTGCTACTGAAACACCAATGCCATTAAACGATATCGAACTCATGTTGTATTTGAAATTTCATCATGAGGTCAGGGCTTTGATTTTTTTCGAGGATCTTCCTGATTTTATTATTTTAGATACTCAGTGGTTGTCTGATGCCTTTAAATGTATTGTAACTGCAAAGAAATTCCAATCTCATGTAAGAAGACATAGAAATAAGGGAAAGTGGGACGATTTACATAGAAGAGGAATATTACATAGCGAGGTTTTAGAAGACATATTTAAAAATAATCCGCACTTCTATGAGTATAAAGATCACATCTTGAATGTTATGGAGAAATTTGATATTGTTATACGTCCAAACATAGCAGAGAGTGGCGACACTGATGACAATAGTTGCTTTTATGTACCTTGTATAATTAAAGAAGAACCTGAGCTTGATATTTACGAAATGTTTAATGTGACACAACACACATGTAGGATGTCCACATGGTTGTGTTTCAAATTTAGATTTCTACCACCACATTTAATAAATCATTTGATTGCTTCCTTGTGTCGTAGCTATGTGGTTGCTGAAGTAGTCAACAGTAAACAGAGAGAAAGAAAATTGGCTATTTTCAGAGGCAAAGTGGTCGTTGAATTACAAAAGACAACAAAATTGCGAAAATTATTAGTGACGACAGGTTCAAATTTGATTCAGGTTCAGGTTTTAGAATTTGGGGAAAGTGTTACCATGCAGAGAGGAATGTACAAATACATTGCTGACTTTATAGCAGGAGAAATAAACAAAATCATAAGTAGAAGATATAGGATGACCAATGTCTACTACGAGAAAAGGTGGGAATGTGGCCATACAAAACCAGAGTCTGTGACAGGTTCTGATCCATTTAGCGAAGAACAGATTACCGAATATTACTGTGGAACGTGTGCAAGAACTCACAAGCACATTGGTGAATGGTCAGACGTACAAGACAAAACACTAACCGTAAGTGAAGCTTACATAAATGAATTACCTGCTAAGCTGATGGTAACACTGTAAGGGTTACTCACCTGCAATTACAAATATTTAAATAATTGTCAAACCCCGTAAAGATGACATAGGTATGATTGATGACAAATCTTCTTTTTTATAGGTCTGATTGAAAATTTGTGGTGTCCAGATGAGAAATTGGCCAAGCAATAAAAAGTGAAATTACAAATATATTGAACTCCGATGAAAATGCAAAACAGAGAGTGTAATCAGAAGGCAAACTTTTAAGCTTAAACACATCAAACGAATGGATAACAACTATCATATATAACGGATTGTTCTTTTCACCTACTTTTGTTAAGAGGAAAAAGTAATCCAGATATTCCGTCATTTTTTAGTATTTTTAATTACCAGCAATCATTCACACTTACTAATAAAGTCACTACATCATATTCATCAAGGTTAATCAAATGATAAGCACTAAACATACATACGAGAAAATGTTATCGAAATTATTCTTCTACAGTATCAAAATGTTTCTTGCTTTTCTCGCTGTATTGAAGACTCATTTTTATTCTCTTTCGTTTTGGGGTTTCAGATATTTCAGCCTCGAAAATCACTGAGAAGACATTATTGTCGAATTGCGCATCTGATGTAGTAAAATTTGTACTGTTGATGTAATTGTAGGCCACAATATTTACAAATCCCCTGGTGCAAATCAGACATCGCAAATGAGCTAAGAACTATCGGTCCAGGCAACCGACTATTGGTGGTGTCCGTAAGTTCAGTGTGTCCAGTGTCCATTGTAGTTATTTTTCTTGAAAGCATTGTTTCCGCAGGATTTGTGTTCAAAGAATATCCCTGTCAACGAAGTCGAACACATGCAATCATGAGATATCAATAAGGGCATGTAAACGTCCTACGATTGGGAAGATGGTTTGTTACTGCTGGAAAATGGAAATAAGATAGTGGGAAAGTTGAAATCATCACCTTTGTAATATATAACTGTTTTAAGTGGTCTATCTTATATCAAAATCAGTGAAAATATCAAAATTTGAGGCAAACCTTCTAGTCAGGGTGTTTTTCTAATATTAAATCCAAATGGATCTATGGAGTGCAAACATTCTCTTAAATGTGGAAAACTGTGGAACATAAAAAGGGAAGTTGAAAAGCATTATGACCTTAAACTACTACAAGGTTATGACAAATCTAGATCAGCTGTCTATTCATCGGGGTTAATAAATCGATGTATTTTGAATACCTCAACATATCAAAAGTAGTAGATTGATATCATTAGACCACATCATTATTTGTGTCAAAACAGGGAAGAACTGGGCCAAATTTACCTAAACGAGATCATAAGATATTCCATTTATACTGTTTTTAATTATTGCAAACGATTACATACATTTTATTTTTTATCATAATTATTTTTATCATTATTAATCATTTCTATTTCATTTCAGTTATATCAGAGATTTGAAGATGCATTAGAAACAGATCAACCAACAGAAATCGCAAATCCTAAAATTGAAATCACAAACCAAAAAACAAAGGTAAAGACTTTTTCAGAGTGTATTAACGTGCCCAAACCTATTACGGATCTCAAAGTGTTACTGTATCTACATATTTTGTAAGTACTTGATCGGTGCTTTTGGTATTGAATTGAATTTAACATACTTTTGCAATAACATTGTCCATTGCAAAAAAAAAGATTCAAATCTATCATAAAAAATTGACTAAGTATACGGATTTGAATATTCTTTTGTGACCCCTTTGTTTAGATATCTCTTCATGATGTTTACAAAACTTTGAAATTTTCGAAAAACTAAGGATTTTCTTACCCCAGGCATAGACTACCTTAGCCGTATTTGGCACAACTTTTTGAAATTTTGGATCCTCAATGCTCTTCAACTTTGTACTTGTTTGGCTTTATAGATATTTTGATTTGAGCGTCACTGATCAGTCTTATGTAGACCAAACGCGCGTCTGGCGTGCTAAATTATAATCCTGGTACCTTTGATAACTAACTAGATAGTTTTCCATACGAGGCTTACAACTTTTAGTATGAGCGTTCCTGATATACGTCAATCCAGAATTGCGTTTTTGACTCAACATTTTCAATTAAATCATTGTAAATCATCCGTTTATAATTGAGAAATTATATATAAAAAAAAGTTCTTATTATATCTCAGGCAAAGGTTAACTTAGATGAATAATCTTTATGTAGCTACGTACTTGGTTTTTCATTAAAAGGTATGAACATTCCTGGTGAAGGTTATTGCAGAAAAGCTCTACAATATTGATTGTTTTGTCTTTACAAATGTTGGGTTTTTTTAACAAATGTATCAGTTTTCTGAGATTGTAACAACAAATATAAGGAGCTAAATTTCTTGCACAAGACAAGAAATGCTGGTACACTACAAAACCAAAAATATCGAAGCAAATAAAAAGGGGTTAAAGTTGAAGCCTATTGGTGCAAAATTTTCAAAAAATAGCCTCCAAGTCAGCAACCTTTTACCTAGGTTCAAACCTAAAAATAACTGATTAGTAAGAAACTTATCACGGTATCAAACTGAAAACTTGAAAGCATAGTTTGTAATAATAAACGAAACATTTAATCAGCTATATAGCAACAAAACATCTTAGATAATAGCCAAATCCATCTGAGGTCAATATAGAGGTCATATGATAATTATAGATTATCGTTGATCATCTCAACGAGATTGATTTTCTCGCTTGAGCTGGTACAGCGAAAGTGAGAAAAGCAATCGAGTTGAGATGACCAATGATAATCTGTTTATCGCTATTTTACCTATGACGACGTTGTCAATTTCATGTCAATTTCGTTAGCAACGCCACGTGGCCTCCTTAGTTTCTAGCGATAATTTTTCCATCTCAAGCGAGAAGCATGATATGAAAATTATCACAAAAAAAGATCAAAGGAAAAATGCACAAAATAGCGATAATACAGAATTATTCATAAAAAAAAAAACTTGGTATCCACAGCAGTAGTCTCAAACAAATTTGGATGGCTGATAAGCAATAAAAGTTCTTATCAATGATGATTGTAATTGCAACTTGTGTTTTAATATTCAATGTGTTTCGTAATGTAAAAATGAAATTTAAAACTCTTTCATATATGTAATGGGTACATAACTTCCATCGATATAAAATAAGATTTGGTTTCATCGCCAATGAGACAAAATTATCCTGTAGAGAGCAACTCACGTAGAGTTTAACAACTCTATAGGTCACTGTAAGGCCAGTTAGGCTTTAAGTTTGATTTGACTAGAAATTCTAAAAAAAATATCACTTTTAAAGAGTGAAGACTATATCTGAAGTACAAAATTATTTTTTTTTAAATTTCAAACCAATGTTTCATTTACACGAAATAAACCATGTTTTGTAGGTGCGTTGCTATCTCCAAAGTGATGTAAATTTATCATCAATGATAAGACAGTCAACAAATACAGGCAGTTTGACAGGGGTATGTTACATCACAATGTAGTTCAAATTTAGTGTAATATGGGTTGTAAGTTATTTTTCTATGGTTTGTTTGGTAGTATACACCTTATGTTAACGGTTAAAGTCCCACACAAAAATTTGGATACATTAAGATAGTGGAAATATAGATTTAATGAAAAAAGATCAACTTCAAATTAACCGGGAAAGTCTTTTTGTCTATTCTTGTGTTCATGTCTAATCTGAATTATTACCATTTTAAATGGCTTTAGAACTGTAGAAAATGTTAAAAGTCGAATTTTAAAAAACTTTGACACTTGTCTTGCAGTCCAAATTGAGGAATTTGTCCAACTGATAGATAGATTATTGCATTACATTATGGAAACATAATTGCGTTTTAATATGTTAAGATGTATGGAAGGTTGTCTCAAAGGCAATAATACCACATTAAATCTATATAAGATATCATTTACGAAAAACACTGTATTGATAGGCTTAAGAACATTGTTGTCTATTCTTAATGTAGTTGCTTTGCATTGCAATTACGTGGATAGGAGTTGAAACTTTGAATGTTCCATCCCAATGATAATACGTATGAGACGCTAATTCCCAACTTCAATGACTGATATATTTACTTCAATAAAATGTTCAGTTAGATAACTAGATTTTTTTATGAAGAAGTTATTAGAGTGACCAATTGTTTTCCCTTGCATTACTATCTGTGTATTTTTTTTTTTCGAGCAAAATCGTTGGGTCCACTTTGAATGGAATTCTAAAAAGGAGTTTAAAAGGAGAAGTTACATTGGAATAAGGTCATTATTTACCCCTAGAAATCTACCAAACATCATCCGTTCGGATATTCATGAGACAAAAGTATGCAGATGTGTCCTGAGTCGCTATTCGGATATAAAAAGTTTTCCAGTGTTGTTTTTATTTTATTTACCGTTTTATTTCTACTTTTCTCAATTTTTACTTTATCGAGTTTTCACGGGGGGAACATTTAACTCGATTATGTGCAAAATATTCATTATTATATAAGCTTTTTAGTCAAAATAAAGGATATCAAAGCAAATGTGATTTTTTTGTAATTGTGGGTATTAAAAAGCTGTAGACAATTTTCAACGCATAAAAAAAAATAATCGTTGGGGTTTTTTTTTCTTGAAATTTCTATATACCATTCTTGAAGCAGTAAAAAAATCAATTGCAAAAGAAACAAATCCAGATCTGTATGCTTATGTAATCTATGAACAAAAACCTGTTTATTTTAGTGTGTGAAGTTCAAGTTTTCCCTTTTTGGATAGGCTTAGTTACGTTGTTGTCTATTCTTAATGTAGTTGCTTTGCATTGCAATCTCCCGCCGTACATTTTGAGTGCAAAATTTTACATGTTCCTATTCTTTACAAATAATTTCAAATTCACATAAACGGTTTGATGACGTTAATGTAATTTTACCAGACTTGCAAATGCTCATCATTAATGCATGCTTATCTATCTTTTTCTCTTTCATTTGGAGTTCTATGTGTTTGTACATATGTTTTTGTCACTTTTGTTTATGTGTTTAACGTTTTTTTAGCTCACAAAGGAGGAGTTCAATTTTACAAAGATAGGGATGATTGTGCTGAATATTCTAGCTGATGTTTTATATGATCTATTAAGACCAGATAAATCAAATGTGCCTCCAAGGAGTAATTGTGATATCACATACATGTACCAGGAGCACAGGAAACTGAATAAACATATTCCAACAAATAGATGGGGATGGGGAGGGTCATGGCAAGACATTCTTAGCACAGACATAGCTATTGGTGATGACATCGAGCGCATACGACTTACAAGGAATGAACTACAACATTCGAAGGCATTTAAACTCGATGAAAATCGTTTTGATGAGTTATGCATTATAATACTTGATATTTTGAAAAGATTTGATCAACATAACAAACCATCAAAGCTGTATACAGATCACATGAACGAAGTTTTGACATCAAAAGTTTCTGCAGAGGAAGTCAAAGTTGTCCAGCATCAGATTGAAAAGGAAATAAAATCAGGTACACAGATAAGTCATTTTATGACATTAGACTTGAATTATCAAATTTCAACATATTTGAAAAACTTTTACAATTTTCAGTTTTTTAATATAATTTCTGGCTTTATCCATAAACATTTCTAGATGCGTTATTTAAGAGAACACGGGTTTAAAGAAAATAAAAACTTGAAGTCCGAGAGCCCATCTCATTATAAATAAAGTCCAGGTTCATCAAATAAGAAGAAAGCCATTCAGTATTAGCAACCAACTCTGTGATCTCGTGTCTTTGTATTATCTCATCGAGTTTGTGAGGTTTTGTGTTTGATACGAAACATCTGACTGTGTGTCCTTCCGTTATACTTTTCGTTAGTCCCATATCAGATATAGGCAGCAAACCATGATAACCATGAAGTCACTGTCTTGAAACTTAAAACACCTCCTCATTATGATGTGAATTTTTTTTTACATGACAAATTACGGCTTTAACTAAAGATTCACCGTATGGGTTTTGATCATTTTGATTGACCGTTTGGTACACCTTCTGAGATACGGTTCACTTTAGTGACTTATCACGAGGTTAATTTTTATTTTAGGATTGTTAAGATTTTGTAGGACTTTCGTAAGCATGTAACGCTAGTGCCACATGAATAAGCTAGTGAGTAATCCAAGTTTCAAATATTATGATAAAAGTGTAGGTGAAGTAACCACAAAATATTTTTTTTTTAATACAATTAGGCAATAGAAATTATTTTCTGTGTTCGTTGTTTCCATCGGATCTATTTATAAAATAGTACGTCTCGTTTTCAGTATTTTGTTGATTTTCTATTATATAAACAGTGCAAGTATTTTCTGCTTTTCTGGAGCATTGTTTTTATACATTTTAATAGTGCTCAAGAGATGTATTGAACGCTCAAAGTATCTAAATTCTTTCGTACCATTTTAATTTTGATTTTATAATGCAATTTTTAATACCAGTGTTTTAAGCTGACTATACGGTATAGATTTTGCTCATTGTTAAAGGCCGTATGGTGACCTTAGCTGTTAGTTACTGTGTCATTTGGTCTCTTGTGGAGAGATGTCTTATTGGTATTCATACCATATCTTCTTTTTCATATACTTGCAGTCATTTTTAACTTTATTTTCAGAATTGGTAATTGAAGTTGAAATTGAACAGCAATTGAATGTTTCGCCACAATAGACCAGATTTGTAGAGGAACGATTAAACTACAATACGTGCAAGCTCATCGTTAACAATACTAATCAAGTTTAAATTTTGCATGATCATGAAAATGTTTAAATTTATGGAATAAATGGATTGAAATTTAACATGTTAAAATATAAATCCTAAGTAGAGATATTGGAACGAATTTAATGACAAATTATTATGTTAAGATATGTAATAGAAGTTGAAACAACAAACTAATATTTAACGGTTACACGAAGTTCACAGATTAAAATTGCTGGAGGATGAAACATTGAAAACATAATGAATTTCATATTGCATCGAATATTAATAAATTAATATCCATCTTTCGATTTAAAAAAATTACGAAAAGTTTTTCTTTTCGTACTTTGTTTCCAATGTATTGTTCTTTGTTCTATTATTAATATTACTTTTACTGTTGGATTGTTTTATGTGATATCCATTTAACGTGGCAAGGTACTTAAACATCCCGCCAATGTGTTTGTATTATCTTTCATTTTTGCCGGTGTGTTTTGTATATTCGACTTTTTGTGTTTCCTTGGTTCTGATAACGTGACTCTGTACTTTAAAAGATCCTGTCAGTATGTTATTGGTCTATAATATGTCATTATGATATATTTCTATTATAAATTGGAAAATACGTTGAACCACAAACGTCAAAATTATTCAATCGCGTATTTGTGAATTCTTAAAAATTCTATAGAACTTTTGGACTATTTTAAATTTCGGTCTATTTCTGAAATTAATTCTTTCATACCTTTGATTTTTATCCCTGTATGCTTACATTGCCCATGTTAAAATTTTTAATTGTTTGTATAAACATTGAACGACAAAAATATGTGAAGTATAAAATTTTCTGACGTCACACATGCGATGAATGTGTTCGTAGATAGATGTTTTGTGTTCTGTTAAATTGTTCCTTTTAAAATTGTTACACGACGATGACTGCTGTACCACTATTTTGACTATTTTATTTATTATGTCTGTTTAGTTCACGCACCATTGTAAATATAACGGAAATTGATGAGACTGTCAACAAAGTGAAAAGGTTTAACGCTTTTAAACCAGGTTTAATCCACCATGTTCTACATTAAAATACCTGTACCAAGTCAGAAATATGACAGTTCTTGTCCATTCGTTTTTTATGTGTTTTGTCATTTGATTTGCCATTTGATAAGGGATTTTCCGATTTGATTTTCCTCTGAGTTCATTATTATTGTGATTTTACTTTTTCCATTATCGTTACTGTTGAAATGTCCAAACAGTGCCATGACCATAATTATTTCTTCTACAGGTGAAATTAGCTTGGCTCTTTAATGTCAATTATATTCAAAATATATGGAAGCCAAATAATTGGTAATGTAACTTTTTTAACCACAAAACCAGGTTCAACCTACCATTTTTTCTAAAAAAAACATCATGTACCAAGTCAGGAAAATGGTAATTGTTATATTATAGTTCGTTTATGTGTATGTTACATTTTAGGGTTGTGTTTCTGTTGTGTAGTAGTTCTCCTCTTATATTTGATGTGCTTCCCTCAGTTTTAGTCTGTAACCCGGATTTGATTTTTTTCTCAATCGATTTATGAATTTCGAACAGTGCTTTACTACTGTTGCCTTTATTTTAATCCACAAAGGACAATATAAACGGACCTCAAATGAGTCGAGATTATAAATTTGGTTAAAGGTTTTTTTCAGTGCACGGGTATATGAAAGAGAAAAAATGTTTACCCCTTGGTAAAAACTTATTCATAACTAGCTACAATTGGCTTTCATATATCCAAATGACAGATAATAAAAATTATATAATGCAAATATTTTTTATGATCAATTTTGAAAGAGCACAATACATTTATGTTTAGACTCATAATAAAAGTGTAACTGTTGTTTGCGTTGTAAGTATATTGTGCTGACTAGCATTATTTTTGGTAGACTACATAGGAGAAATTGTGTATGGTGTAGTGTCATATTGTGCTGGCTCATATACTTTCTATTGTATGATACATATATTTTTTAATATCCAACGTTTTAAATTAAAAAATAAAAGACAAAAAGTTATATCATTTTTATGATGCATGTTACGATTCTTAAAAATCAATAAGAACTTCCAATTAGCACTTTGGAGCAGGAGGTGGAGGCAGCTGGTTATTGATAGCAAAATGGTAAAGACCTAAAACATAAATCATTACACTTTTAAAAGTTAAAAAGACCAAAAGAAATGCCCAATTAATTTCCATGCAATCACTTTATAAACCTTTGGCTGAATAGTTTAACAGATCCTAAAAAGTGTTGGATACAAGGCGTATGCTAAGTATTATTATTATTATGCAGTATTTATAACAGCGCATTGTATAATATTAAAATTACCCTAAGCGCGTTACAACACATATACATTCACACATATAAGTATTATCAATAAAATATGAAAGCTCATGTTAAAAACTTTAAAATAAGCAGAACCACACCTACTTGTGGAAAAATATATAAATGCTTAACTTTTTTACATTTATACACGCGGTCTTAATTACAAACATAAAGAGACAGAAATCAAAACTTTGTTTCATACAGAACAATTCACTTTTTGTTTGCAGAAGAATATATTATATTTTTGGAAAGGAAACTACTGTTACTTTTTTTCTTCTTAATTGGTATGATACTTCGGTGCTAGGGTCCATATCGTTTTTTTCTGCATAAACAAACTTTATTGTGGATCAGCTATAGCTTCTGGGATTTCGTAATTTTGATGAGCATTCTGGAATGTTATATGAGTTAATATAGGAAAATATTCCTGGTATAAGTCAGGTTTCTTAGATGTTAATTTTGTCATTTATGATATCAACGTATACTACTTATCAATGCATTTTAACTCGTTATTGGCAACAGTTCGAATACAACTATTAAAACTGCTCAAGCTTATGGTGCTCTATATAGTGGTTTGTTTTGTTTGTTCTCCCTTTGTATAATTTCGTCTTTTTGACAACTTTTAGCATAACAAAACCTGTATAAATATGAACAATTAACTACATGACTTATGTTTAATTGAAAGCAATAAAAGTAGCATAACATAACATGTCGTTTCTAATTCACGAAATAGCTAAACCTAAGTTATCTACCTGCGA